>JAXGGA010006203.1:0-71521 GCA_038373865.1 Uloborus plumipes
CAAAACATGATGCACAGCCATAAAATCTCTCTGAATTTTTAAAAATTAGCTATGCATATCATCCAAGCGTGTCTACTGTCATTTGGCAAATGCTACAATTTTTATCAATACTATGAATTTTTCTAGTTGAAAATTTGCTCAAGTGTTCATTTACTGGTCTGTCGAACCTATCTTGTTTAGAATTATTGTCTTTACAGAGCATTTCTTCATTCCTAATTATTTCTACACATGAAACTTAAATGCAAATATAGACTCCTGTGGCTCAATCATAATTTCTCTTACCCAAATAGATAGTCTTCCCAAATGAGACGAAATCTTGTATTGGATGATACTCACATTTAATCTTGAATTAATACACAAATACTACTAGCAGTAGGTAATTCATGATTTGATACTGAGAGGAGTTCTGTCAAAAGCTCCATTGAAACGTAAAAATTTCGCTAAAAATAAATAAGTTCGTCACACATACACGCACGAAAAGAAGAAAACAGTATTTCAAACTAAAATAATCCTGCCATTGTGCACTATAAACTGTGAAATTGCATTAAAAGTGTCATCTATCTCTATATGTAAAGATGACGGGCTCTTTTTGTTTGTTTGTATGTATGTTTGTTGAGGAGGAACTCTTACTTTTAACAACTGATGCGCACATCTCATTTGTTGCGTCTCTTTGCCTGAAGTTGTATTTCTTCCACTAGAAAGTGCATAGTCGAAAAAAGTCTTTAGAACAGCTCTTTAAAAAAAAAAAAGAAAAGAAAAGAAACCTGCTGCAACACAGATTTTAAATACATGTGCTACATATATTTTTTATTTTAAAACTCTATCATTCTAGTTCTAAGCAGAGATGCCAACTTTTGAAAAGCTAAAGTAGTAATCTAAAAAATAATGTAGCATCCTTTGTTCTTAGGATTTATGTTTCATCTCTAATTGATGTTGCAATGCTAAACCAATTTTATTTTATTTTTATAAAGGATAACCTAAGCTGGAAGTCAATAGAAATTTTATGAATAAAAAAATATTTTTTGCTTCAAGTGCTGTTGAAGTGTTGCTTGTGAATTAAAAGTGTATGCTCCCGTAGACTTAACATTGTACCTTCAAAATGTTTCTGATTCCCTTTTTCAATCAGGACTCATTATAAACTGGAGAACGACTGATTCCTATTTTATCCCATTATGCCTGAATTTTTCCCCCCAAAGGTATTTTGTATACTGATTATAAATAGTGTTTAATAAACAGGAAAAATAATTTAAAAAATATTATGTCAAAAATATTTTTTATATTAAAAAAAAGAAAATTCGTCACTAAAAAGGGACGCTGGGCACTAGAGGATATGTACTTTTTTTACTACATTTTTTTTTCTGTCTACGATATAATATTTAAAAAAGCATTTTATAAGAAGAAATAAAAGCAGCAATTAACATAAACTGGGAAGCTGGAATAATTTTAAAAACTTAGCTTTTTGTTCTTGATATTGTGAACGATGTAATTCTTAAAAAAGATTATAATAAAACAGCTACAGAACACTTTTTACAATGGTTATGTGCTGCAATCTGTTAATGAATTGAAACAATACCAAAATAATAATTGAACACTATTATTTGCGTGAAATGTTCATTTTTGCTAAATTCAGATACACTTTTTGGACCGTCCCTAAAAAGGGACGTTAGGCATTAATGCGTTAAAGGTTGTAAAATGTCACCCCTGCCATAGGCATTAAGTGCGCCGTGTAACTCCTTTATAGTCTGCTTTAACTATCTCCTTAAAAAGTTGCTTTCTATAATGTTAATGGCTTTATGCTGCTTGATCATACATGTTGACAATTTAGGGATATTTTCCAGGGCGTTCGAAACAGGAAAAATTTAACTGTATCTGCAGAAGAGGGTCTCCATCAGGCTGTCACAACTGTCAGTAATATTGATGTGTATGGCCATTTAGTTTACGAAGATCTGCAGAAGGTAAGAGTTTGGAAAAGTTTCTTTAGAAATTTGTGTGAATTTGAGTTTGAAGTAAAATTGCTTCGGTTCTCTCAGATTTAGAGTTCTTGTCAAAATTATACCCTGTGTAACAAGAGCTGGCGGCTCAAAGTAAAATTAATTTCCCTCTCTCCGCATTTTCCCACTGATGGTTTTCATAGTTACGGCACTATGGACTTTTTCCCCACTTGGTGTTTGCAACAATGGTTAAATTCAGACGGTTAAAGTTGCTTTGTGCGTAAACTATTATTTCTATGGAAAAATCAACTTAAATAAAGCACAACATCTTCTTAGAAATTGTTGCTGAATTAATGTTCGACTAGATTTCTTAGGAAACATTGAGAACTAACTGAGATACGAGGGCATAAATAAAAGCGTAAGCCTCATTCGATAAACATTAAATAAATGAAATGCCTCAACAGCAGTGCATAAAAAAAAAGTCGAGCTGTTTTCTTTCGTAGTTTCCATGGAGACGATGCAAAATTTCTAAACTTGATATGCCTATTTTAAAATAACCGAGTATAAATTCAGAAAATTTGGATCTTTTCTATCAATGTTTTAAATTTTCTGCCAGAGCTGGCTGAACACTGAAAACAAGACCAGTCTCTTAAAAGCCAGATGCAGTCTCGTATTTCTAAAGTAAATAATATGAATTGTAATAATTAAAAGGGAACTCTGTCAATTCAAAATGCAAGTCCTAAAACACAGGCTGGATCTGGTAAGACAAGCAATTGTCAAAATTATTTGTTAATGCAGCTGTTTGACTTTCTTGAGAGTAATTATTGGTGAATTATGAAAAATAATTTAGTTATTGAAAAATTAACTGTTGATTATATTGACTGATAAATTAGTTATACATAAACCAAATATTGAATCAAATAACAATTAAATATACTGTTAACACAATTGATCAGTAAACAGTATAATTTAAAAAAAAGAGCAAATTGTTATTATTTAGCAATTACTAGTTATTGCTTTCATTGAGTAATAGTTAAAAACAATTTTCAGGAATTTTTTATTAAATGACATTTTGTATTAATTGTTAATATCATGCACAAAATTGATTAATTCTTTTACTTAAGAGCTCCTAAAATATTTCAATTAATTTTTACACTGCACAATACGTATAAAGTATCATCTAGGTAAGATATCTTTTAGGAGTGTGAATATTGATTATTTAGCTTATTTTTTATCATATTCATTAAAAGGACTTGGCTGTAACAAAATCCTAGTTTGTTGTAGTGTTTATTTCTCGATTTTCAAGTTTTCTTTTGTTCTTATTTCATCTAATTTATAAGGGTGTTTATGCCCTGTATTTCTAATTTGATAGTTAACTCTAATTTAATATTTAATAGTATGTACAATTGAACAACAGTTTTGGTTGTCTGTACTACGTACTAAGTTACTAAGTACTTAGTATACTGTTTTTATACAGTATACTAAGTTACTTGTATAAAAACACGTATTAAAGCATATAACCAATGTTTCCCTCAAGTTTGGGCAGTTAGGCGCCATACCCTTTTTCTACAGTTGCACCATGCCCTTTTTAGCCTACTTTCCCGTTAAAAATAAAAGAAAGACGAAAAAAGTATTAAAAGTAGCTTAATGCATCTAAAAAATATCGCCAAGTCCAAAAAATATCGCCAAGGTAAAAAAAATATAGCCAAGTCCAAAAAATATCGCCAAGTTAAAAAAATAAAAAGGTAAAATGAATATCGAAAAATTAAAAATTTGAAAGTAGGGTATTGAGATGGGGAATTTGTGTGTCGGTCGGTCGGTCTGTCTGTCCCCCCTCTAATAACTTTTGAATGAACATTCCGATTTGGACAAACTTTTTTTTGTTGGAAAGATCTCGGCGAGTACAGCTCATTCCCATATTTTATTTTTCGATTTGAACAATTTTTGGTTCAACTTTGAACCGTTCAAACAACCTGTCCCGCGATGCTAACTTTTGAATGAACAGTCCGATTTGAACAAACTTTTTTTTGTTCGAAAGATCTTTTCAAGGATACTTCATTCCCGTACCTACATTTTCGATTTGAACAATGTTTCGTTCAACATTGAACCGTTCAAACAAGCGGTCACCCGTAATAACTTTTGAATGAACAGTCCGATTTAAACAAACTTTTTGTTCCAAGCATCTCGGCAAGGATACTTTATTACCGTATTTAAATTTTTAATTTGAACATTTTTGGTTCAACATTGAACCGTTCAAGCAACCTTTCCCCACCTAATAACTTTTGAGTGAACCGTCCGAATGGAATAAACTTTTTTTTGTTCGAAATATCTCATCAAGGATACTTCATTCCCGTATCTACATTTCCGATTTGAACAATTTTTCGTTCAACATTGAACCGTTCAAGCAACTTTTCCCCATCTAATAACTTTTCAGTGAACCGTACGAATGGAATAAACTTTTTTTTGTTTGAAATATCTCGGAGAGGCTTTCCCATACATTCCCATATTTCGCTTTTTGATTTAAACCATTTTTCGTTCAATAGTGAACCGTTCAGAAAAAAAAAATAACATTAGCGTCTACGGTAATTTAAGTTGAATGTTGATCCTGAACTTAAAGTCGTATTTCCTTCAAACTACCTTTGTAAGAAAATGGTTTTGATAAATAATGTTTGTAAAGTACTTTTCTGAGTAATCTTCTGTGAGGACTCTGATTCCGACTCCGACTCCGTGAACATGGCGGAAATGCAGGCTCAGAAAAAAAATGACAGAACGTGCAGACGATTTTTTGTTTATTTATTCATTTGTTTTATTTTATTTATTATTATTACTTTTTTTTTTTTTTTTTTGCAGACGATTTTTTTTGTAACAAAAATTTTTCATTCACGAGAACATTTTATTCTTTATTTATATTTAACAACTGGCAACGGATTAAAAGTGAAATTCCAGACATTTTATTAAAGGACGAGTTTTTTTTTTCTTTTTTTTTTCTTTCTTTGATAAAATGTGTTTTGATGATCTTTGTACTTTTATTTATTTATTTTTTTAATTATTATTATTATTATTATTTTGAAAACGATGGAGGATTTTTTCTACGGAGGAACTGTAACAGGTGCGCTCTTTAAAAGGTGCGACAAAACTTTATTTATTCGTTAATTACTTTTTACGTGTCTATTTCATCTGATGAGAGTAGCATATTTTGCTTTTCGAAATCAGCTCTAAGTGCTAAAAAGGTATGTTTGACATAATTTTAAGTCTCAGATAATCAAGAGAATAATGATCAGATGCGAGAATGCCGATGTCGATGTACGGGAAAGTAGGCTCGTTTAGTTCTTGACAGAACTTCTTGTTTAATCTAGGGGGAAGCTCTGCATTTAGCCATAAAAAATTCTAAGCGATGATTTTAAGCAACCATTTATGTTTCAAAATTATTCCAGAAAATGCCTTTCAGTGCCCTTTTTTTTTACTGAAAAATAATATTATTGCTATTTTATTTTTAATTTCCTTATTTACTTATACAAAAAAGTAATACATTTATTTAACAGCATTGTAATGTTTAAAAAGTGCCCAGGAAATGCAAGTTGGCGATGTATGAAAATATGTTCTAAATATGAAACTTATTCTTTCTTTTAAATTACGTTTAAACTTTTATTTATTTCTTTATAACAGTAATTAGTTTCTCCTGTTTTTATGAAGTTTCGTTTTGTTATCGTTTTGGCTCAACTTTTATTACATTACAGAACAAAACCTCCTGGTTCTTATTCAATATGGCAGCTTATTATTGGCGTATGAAAGGTAATGCAAGCAGTGCCGTTGAGTGCATTAGAAGAGCTCTTCATTATTCTCCAAGGTTAGTTGTTATTTTTGAACTAAATGCAATCTATTCAAATTTCATACTACAGGGTACCCAGAAATAACTTGACGGCAAAATTTATTTGTGCATAATTTACATTCAAGATGTTTTTTACTGTTGGCAACACTTAATAGATTTAGTTTAATTCTATGAGCAATAGTGCAGACAATTCTTTGAATTAAAACCCATTTCATTTCTTGCATTATCAAGATGAATGCTAAACGCTGCTTAATTCTCGAATTGCATTTAAAACATAAGCAGAATTGTGCTTAAAAAAAAAAAAAGAAAAATTGAAATATTTAAATGGGTCAAAGAGATTAATTGAAAGAACCTTAAAATTGTTTCAGGTAGTGTAGAAGTAAGGCATAGTGGTGCAAAAAGCAAAGTGTATGAATAAAAAAATCAATAAAATGTGCCCGTGAAAGAGTGCCTCTGTAGATGCGTACCGCTGCAGAAGCCTTTCCAAAAAGATTGCCATCTGTGGTTACAGTTAAAGGCGTGAGAATAGAAACGATTACTTAAACATTGATTAGCAATGATGTTACTTTCATTTAACATTTATTTTTTCATCATAGAAAAATTTGTATTACAGTAATAATTTTTTTTAAACCGTCAGTTATTTGTGAGCACCCTGTATATAAGCCCTATGCTCTGATTTTGAGGTACAGTAAACTCTCCTTAATTTGACCCTATCAAACCAGACTTAGCTTAATATGGACAGCCATTTTGCTGTTAATGTTTTTTGGTCGTAATTTGTATTTTTCCAATTTTCTGTTATGCAGTTTTATATTTTATTCTCACAGAACCTACTAGTTGTAGGTATTTATGGCATCAAGTTTATTTAAGGAAGACAAAAAAATTAATATCATAATCATATCTAATATCATAAGTTTCTGTTGAATAGCTTTTTTTTAAAAGTTTGCTTTTAAACTATTCTAAAAATAACAAATTTTGGAGCTGAAATAGATGGAATTTGCCTTTTATCGGATGTGTGATCAGCCAAGCATCGATCACTCACGCAAAGCATGATTGCCACAGGACTCCCCCCCCCCCCCCAACATTATTACCTTTCCTGGCCTGTTCAATTCTCTGATTTGTCACAGATCGAGCATATCTGGGATCACTTGGGATGTTAAGTTTGACAGCCTGCGAGTTTGATCAATTCAGTGGTGCGTCTAAAGTAACCGTGTAACGAGATGACACAGGATGTCGAACAAGATTTTAAATGTTTCATAGCTCACGTGTATCGCTTCGTGTATCCACGCTAGAGGTGGCACCCTTCTCAATAAAGAAATCTCTTTCTTGACATTTGGAGACCTAAACTAAACAGCTTACTCTTAATAAGATCTCACCAGGGCTCAGAAATTATACTGTCCGACATGCCCGTGGCGTGTAAAAATTCTTATCGGCCATGAATGTTCTACCCTTACATGCCCAGCCGAGCATGTAGTTTATTAATCAAATATTTCTTTCTAAGGTTTTATTCTTTTATATTTTATTCAATATCAATATTAATATAATTCTTGATTATATATCAATATTAAAATTCTATTATATATCAATATTAAATAATTCTTGATTCAGAGATTAAGCTGCTTTTTTAATTTTTTGTCTGATTAACATGTTGACAGCCAACACTGAGATAATTCACAGCATGGTCATTTCAGATGTTGGATTTAATTTGAGTTGGCTTGTAGGTGATAAATTTGCTGTATTTGCCCAGACTAGAGTTTCTGTGTAGTACATTGACATTAAGCTGGATATTCGGCTTCTGAAGAGATAAAAACAAATTAAATCTTGTTGACAGGAACACTGCTTTTAGCCCAGCTCATACGCTACAAATTTTTTATGGCTTGGCAGTCAATGTGTTAATGCTATATAATGAATTCTTGTAATGAATTCTTGTATTTAACAATTCAGAAAAGTGCCGTTCATGCTACGGTTAACTTTGATATCTCGAATCCCTTGATATTGTTGTTTTATAATCTATATTTTATAAACCTTTTATAAACAACTGAAGAGGCGTTAAATTCAACATTATCTTTAATCAAAGTTATGATATGTTTTTATTTATGAACAATAAAAAAACTGGGCGTGGAAAAATTTTATTCGGGCATGTATGTTTTAGACAAACATGCTCGGTAGGGCATGTAAAATTCTTAGGTATTTTCAAGCCCTGGATTTCACCAAACATCTGTATAAAGGCAGAAGAATCTGCTCAGAATTGCTCAAAATAAATCTATGGGTGTTTTGATTAGATATAGAGATATTTTCAATGATTTATTCCTTAAAAAATTGAATTTCTGGTTTAAAACTTTATGTGCTGGATCCGCATGCTTTTTTTAAGTTTCTCTATTTTTGCTGGAAGCATTACCTAATCTCATAAATTCTATATTGTGTAAATTACTGCTAATTACCGAAAGAGAATATTTTTACTTAGGTTTGTCAGTGTTTAAAATGTTAATTTATTTTTTCCTTATAGGGAACATAAAGATGTTGCTCTTATAAGCTTGGGAAATATTTTGCATCATTCTCAGCTGTCTGAGGAAGCCGCCATTGTAGTGCATGCAGCAGTGGACGTAGCTCCCGAAAATTCCATTTGCCATTTCACTTTGGGAAATATTTATGCAGTAAGATGAGTTTTGTGATTGATTTTGTATTTAACAATTCAGAAAAGTGCCTTTCATGCTACAGTCAAACTTTGATATCTCGAATCCCTTGATATTATTATTTTATAATCTATATTTTATAGACCTTTTATTAACAACTGAAGAGGCTTTAAATTCAACATTATCTTTAATCAAAGTTATGATATGTTCAGGTATAAAATCATATCGAGAGATATAATGTGGTAATCGCCTACTGTTGGTTGTGCACAGCATAATTATTCTTAGAATGAATTAAAAGTGATGCAGTATACGTTTCTGTTTTGATTTGCATTACATGAAGTGTTTTCAATCGCTTATGGCGACATCTAGTGAACATAAAAGAACAAACGTAGTTTCTATATACAAAAATAATCCATTAGATGGTTGGGGAAATTTTTTTCACCTGCATTTAACTAGAAACTTTTATGTTTTTTCCATAGTTATCTTGGAAATTTATTTTTCAGAATTGTTGCTTTTCCTTGACAATTTTTGTAGTAGAACCAGTTTTGCAAACATCTCTTTTTAGTTTTTCACTCCTTTTAAAGTATAAGAATATAGATTAGAGCGAGACAATAGGAGAGTATAGTGATGAGGGGGCTCCTGTAGTGCTTCAAAAAAAAATTTTTTTTACTGGGTCGTGGTGGTCCGATCGGTAAGGTGTCGGACTCATAACCGGTCTCGGGTCGATCCTAGCCGATCAAAGATCCACCCTCTTCACTAATGGTGGTTGGTAGACATTAAAAATGCTCATGGTCTCAAAGTCCTTCAAGTGAATCAATGCCCCTGGGGGTACTGGACCAGGGGTTTACTCAGCTTCTGGTCTGGATCAAAAAAGCACAGCGCTCTTCAGAGCCACATCAAAGCGATTAAACCACGAGTTGTGGTAGGTACAGGGGAACCTGGAGTGTGAAGTGTTTTCCCCACAGGTTTGCTCTTCTGTGCTTTTCTTTGGAACACGTGAGCTCTTTGAGGAGAGAGAGTCGGTTTTTTTTGTAGCTGACAAATTTTCAAGCGAAAACTTAGCAACATGTTCCTCGTCATTTTATATTTTTAACTACTACAAAATGGCCAATGAAAAGCTTAAATTGAATGCTTTCAAAAGTAAAATTAAAGCTTTGAAGTTTGTATTTGAAATACCAAAGTTGAAATTGCTTCTTATTTCAAAATAGCTTGTTAATTGGTTTGCTAAGTTGTTGCATTGTACATATATAAATGTATGTATCGAGTGTGTAATTGTGGGAGTTAGTAATGTAATTTTTTCAAAACAGTGATAACTCGAAAACCATCTCAAATTTTTTTTCTCTTCACCTACAATTCTGAGATATTAAGGTTATACTGTTTTTTCATTTAGAATCATTCCATAGTGACTAACGTAACATTCAGAGCTGATTTTGTAACTGTGTTTACTTGTAACTTAAAGGATAAAAAATATTTTTTAGTTATGCTGGTGGATCTACAATGTACATGGTATCTATGTATTATTTCTGCTAAGAATTTAAAACAAAATGACTGACAATCAATATTTTTTCAACCAAAATAGCAGCGTGACTAATGTAACATTTTTGCAACCCTGAAAATGAATGCTCATGTTGTGAGGCAAAAATTTCTCAAAGTTAAGCAAGTGTTAAAAATTGAATGATATATTTGAAATATGTGTAAAGTTGGCTTTTAAAAACATAAAACACATTCATTAAATCTTAATTATTTTAGTCTTAAGTGTCACTTTTACTCAAGATGGAGTGTGACTGACGTAACATGACTAACGTAACCATCGAATAACAAACTAAATACACTACAAACTATTTATTATGGCTAATCTCAGTGATAATTACAATACTTTTTTGATTTTTTTAAACTCCTTATGTTGTCTGATTTTTATTTGTTTATTCATTTGTTTATTTTTTCATATTTTTTTCATGTCGGTATTTTTTTCTTCGGCTGAGGTTGACATTTCTATGGAATTACCCTTTACCCTTGTTTTTTCTTTAAAATATTATTCCACTTAACCCTTTTGGCACCACCTGTTTATCAATATTACTGGAATAATTGTGTCCCAATAAAAAAGTTTAATGTAAATAACATTGGGACACATTTTCCACTAAATTCTGTGAGACTTATAGAAAAATTTCAACCAAAAAATAAAACTGTTGGTACTGAAAAGTTAAATGTAATAAAATGATACCAACTGCAGCAGAACAAACTGTTTTTTTTTGATGTAACTCTCAATAATTCTGCAATCTATGTATATTTGAGAAAAAAAGAGTATTCATTCTATAAATTACTTAATCTATTCTTTGTATTTCCATAAGGGTTTATTACTATTATGGCTTTGTAACTATGAAATTAATGGCAACATTTTTTTCTGGCTTTAGGTTTTGGGTGATTATAATAAATCAGCTATTTGCTTTGAAAACTCTTTGAAAGTGCAGCCAGATTTTAAAAGTGCTGAACAAAGATATCATGCTGTAATGTGTCATAGCAAGCTAGAAAAAGCATTAGAAGCTCAACACATGTAAGAACATCCTTATTTTATTATTATAGTAAGCTCCTGATTATCCGCGGATCCTTCACCTTTTGATTTCTTTTTTTTACGATGATGATTTACAAAATGTAGAAAAATGTGAGTGTGTTATTAGTCATTTTTAGCATAAAAAGATGTATGTGTTTGTTGTTGACTTTTTTTAGTTATTGCATACACTAGTATCCTTTTTTACCTATTTTTTGGACTATCCGTGATATTTGCTTATCGGCCTTTACCTTACTGCCCTATTCCGTAGATAATCAGGAGTTTACTGCAATTGTAATTCAAATTTTTACTTGTTACATGGGATTTATTTCTTTAATTTCAATTTTGATCGTTTTCATATTTTATTGTATAGTTCCTAATTGGGTTTAAATTATATGTAGCAGAAATGAAAAAGAAAGAAGAAAGTTTTTATTTCTCAATTTGAAGTTTACAAAATAAAGAAATAAGCAAATAAATAAATAGAGTTTGTGTGTGGAAGCAAAATATATATTTAAAAAAAAAAATCCCTATGTATTATTCTTTTCAGGAAAGGTAGCAACGTGTCTGAAATACCTTTTTCAACTAAAAATAAAATTGACGTCACAGTCCTACATTAGTTTGCAACAGGCTAGAGGGTGTAAATACTTAGAATGTTCTTCTTTTCACCAGGGATCACACCGGGTTGCCAGACATCCTGTATTTCAAGGGACTGTCCCGTTTTTTGAAATATTGTCCCACGTTCCGGGGAACTTTGATACAGCACGGCTAAAGCCCCGTATTCTAAGGTTGGCTGTAAACATAGCCGCACACTAAAACTTTGAAAGAATTATTATAGAACTAAAAATAAGTAGCAGATGTGATTTAAAAAGAAAAAAAAAAGAATTTCCTTTCTTGCATACTATTGGCCATCGTTCTAGCATCTGGGAATGCAACTAGTAATTGTATGCAAATACATCTTGCTATATAATGTGTTCGCAGGAGCTTTGTTTTTGTTCGCCCTTCTATACTTCATTACTTTACTATGTCAATTTTAAAGTTAGCATTTCAGTTACTCGGCCAGCCTTGTTAGCTGGTATGTTCATCTGTATATATATCCATAAAGCTAAATAAAAATAATTAAAATACAAATGTTTCATTACTGCACATTACTTCAATTATACTCTGCACGGGCTCTATTGAAAGTACATCTTGATGGACTTTGTGTTTAATTTTAATTTCCTCATCAGGAGACAACAAAAACTCTTCATGGGCTATGGGCAGCTCGATGTCTCCCAGTTCGATGCTTTTGTGTGCTATAGTACTAACAATGTTTAATTGGGAAACATTTGTAATTGTTCATTGAATCACATTTCCAGCTAAATTTGCCTCATAAAGTGTATTTTTTGTTTAGATCACTACAGAGGACGCTTACGGAACTCCGTGAGTATCAAAAGCAGCACGAGTACTGGTTGCGTCAGCACGAGAAGCTCCTGAACGAGCAAGCACCCCCCGAAGTGAAGCTGGAGCAGAGGCTGGAGTACGAGGAGCAGAAGATTCGAGAGAGTTTGGACGGCAGAGGTATGGGGTCTTGTTGGTCCTCCCAAAAGTGCTGTGATGTGCCTATTCTGTTTACAGTAGTTCCTCCTTCTTGATAAGTATTGACTACGAGCTGCTGATTTTTGTTGTTTCCTTGAACATGCGAATTTCTCTGTTAAGGGTGGTTTGGAATGCAAGGACATCGACAGAGTGTTTCCAAAAGAAGGTCTCAATTTCAGGAAATAACTATTCAGATTTTAAAGTAAATTGGTTTGAAACCACATTTAAAAGATTAAAGTATGTGTCCCTTTTATAAATTAAAGAAAGTATACATAATTTACCCTAAATGTTTCAGCCAAGCAGAGTTTCATCAACCGTGACATCTACCCTTTAAAAATGTGCCCCAAATATTTTTTTAAAACTACATAACTGTAGATAGCATGAAGGAAACACTTGCTTGTCTCATAGCCTCAGATAAAAATGGCTACTGTGTAGAAACACATTCTGAACATCCATTAGTATTATTATTTATCATCTAGTATGTAATGTACCTTTAATTTGTTTAAAAAAAATCTTTATTATTATCCATGTTATTTGAAAGGTCTACACTTAATATATTTCATATAATCATTCCAAATCTGATCATTCTTTTCGAAACTTTTTTATGTATTGTGGCTACTTTCTTAAAAACATGTGAGTCAAGTAGTCATTCGAAGAAAATTATGAATGATGGATGTGAATAGAATGCTGTTTAAAAAGTTAATAATGTAATTATTTCAATATTTGAAGAAATAAACTGGATATTTGTATCTTAATTACTCAAGAAGTTTAAAACAGGGGAATGTTTTAAGCAAAAAAAGTGATGCCATTGCTTCTCGTACGTCTGTTTTTTCTTCTTTTCATACTCGGCAGACGCTTAGTGATGAGACTGTAGTGAATCAGCTAAGTCTTCGAACCAATTAGGAAAGTTTTTTTTTAAAAACTTTTGATTGACAAATCTTCTTGGTAAATGGTCCAAGAAGAATGAAACTGCAGTCTCTCGGTGTTATAATTGGACTGTTGGCATATTGCCTGTAAGTGATTCTTTTTGCTCAAGATTACTAATGCAGCTATACAGTAAAACCTCTCCAATACGGACACCTAAGGGGACCTAAATATTGTCCGGTTTAAAGGGGTGTCCGCTTAAGGGAGGGACAAGAAAAGTGAATACAAAATTAGTTTCTACATAGTTTAATTATTACAGAGCAATTAACTACACATATTAAAAGAAAATTTATTCCCTGATCAAAAGCTATATCTTTGTAACAGAAAAATAATAAAATGGAATAAGCTTTTGTTCATTAAAAGCATTTTCACCACTGAGGCGTATTAATTTTGTTAATTCATTAATGAGTTCTTCCTCATTTTCTATTTTCTCTTTCAAAGCTTTGCGAGACAATTTTTCCACGTGGACGCGAATAGAGGACACATGATGCAACAGGGTCAAACGAGGTACCTCTTCCAAAACTCTAGAAATGAAACTAAATCATTCCAAGGAGCTTCACTTCTCCCTGGCAATAATCCCCAATTCTTTTCATTCACACGCTTATGCTATGGCATTCTTTTTCACTTCAAAATAAACCCTGTTGCTATAATTAAGTGCGCATCACTTTTCAACAATTGACCCCGTTCATCAGGAACTGATCTAGTGCAGCAGAGGCCGCAGTCTGGCAGTAGAGGTTTTAATAAGGCTTAAGCAAAATCACATTCTCAACATCTATCGTAAACACATAAGAGCACAGGACCCTATGATCTATAGTCCTGACATGGCGGACAGTTTGATTACTCTAGGGAGAAGATCAAAACATTTAACCAGTTTACCGAGCGGAGTCGAACGCCATGACCAACAGCTGTATTAGAATCCGAGCTATCCCCAAGAGCCTAAATTGTATTCACTACATTAAACCAACGTTCGATTTCCACCTCAGCAGACTTTTTCCTGTCAAGTTCTAAAATAGTAGTGTATTTTTGTGGTTTGTTGTGGAAGAAAGTGTTACAAATTCCCCTTTGTGGTTGCCTCCCTTTGTGTTTAACAATCTCTGTATTGGAAGTGAACTGAAGCAAGTATTTTCAATGAATCTCTTATCTTTTTTTCCTCCCAACAAGAAACCAACAAGACAGATTTCTCCGAACTTGTCCATCGGTGACCGTTTTAATGAGTAAAGAAAGAGCCTTTTTGCAAGATAAGCTGTGTCCGTGTCCGGTTAAGTGAGTGTCCGCTTTAATGAGGGGATTCTTAATAGTTTAACCATAGAAAAAGGACGGGAAAATAATAAACTGTCCGTAATGAGAGGTGTCCGTTTTGAAGGGGTGTCCGTTAAGCGAGGTTTCACTGTATATATATATTTTAATATCTATGATGGTAAAAAATTTGTAAATGCTATAAAAGTGAAAGTGCCAGTCATTTTCTGCATTGCAAATTTGTACATTTTTGGAAAAAAAAGAAAAAAATGGATTAATTTTCAGAAACTTTGAAGTTTTTGAGCTATTTTATGAATAAGGAACTTCAAGCTTTTTTTTTTTAGTGTTTTGATTTGACAGTCTAAAACTTTTTGCTCTCATTTTATTGAAAAAAAAAAAGATATTTTCTTAGGTAAATTTTTGAGAGTAGATGTGATGTTTAACTGCAGCAATCTGTTGTTAGAACTTGTTTTCTGAGCCTCTTTCATTATATATGCTATGCCAGTAGTAGAAGTAAGGATAAAGATAATGCAAAATTAACATTATTATTACATTTTGTGAATTTTGAGTATACAGTACATAAATTCAGCATTGAAGAATAATTTGTGAGTGAAAATAAGATTTGTAAAAAACAATATGATTTTTACACTTTTTGATAGTGCTCAAATATTTTTTTCGAATTCAGTACTGGTAACAATTTGAAAAACTCCAAAGGTCTTTAGTATTAAAGAGCTAGCTTTCTTATTTATTTCTTATTAGGCATTGAGCTCCCATTAATCTGCTTTTAAGGGTTATGGGGCAATAGTTTTTTTTAAATCTTTAAAACTTTTTCATTTTTAAACATTTTTTTTAAATTAAAAATTGAATTTTGTATATTATTTCACAATAATCTCTCAGATGGACTGGTTGAGAAGGGCTTATCTTTTAATGGGAATTTTTTTTTGTCATTGCAATTTCTTTATCGCTTTGAAAACTAACAAATTTGTGTGTGCTAAGCTTGATGAAGTATATTTTAAATATATTTTCTCAATAGTATTATTGATTTGTTTTTGCTTGAAAAAGCATTTACAAGTATGATTTTTGTCTTTTAATATCATCACACTTTAGAATATATTAGAATAGAATTGAATGAAGATGTTTTGTTTCAAAGGCATCACATGCTATGTTATTCTTTAAAAACAATCTATTTTTCTCCACTGTTATACATTCTAAAAAATTGTTAATTCATGATGAAAATATATTTGCTTTAGAAATTTATTGCTAACACACTTTTCCTTTTTGTTAATTCACACTTGTCTAGTGTGAGGTTATTCAAACCTTTCATACTTTGATTAATACTTTAAGCTAACTGATTTCGCAAAGGATCCTTTAGATCAAAGAGCTGGGAAAAGTAAAAAAAAGAAGCTTTTCTCTTCTCAAATTAAAAAAATTAGCACTATTACATTTTTATTTTCTAACAATAAATCTCTTAGTAAGATACTAAATGATGAAGTTATTTGATGAATAAGAAATGAGAGCAACATTGTTTAAAATTATAACAAATGTATGATAAAAACATGTCTTTACTTACTCGACTCTGATTGTTTTTTATTGCAAAGTAGTTTTACATCAGCAATTTAATATTTATATAAAAAACAATATATATTTAATTAAAAAGCAAATCGTCTTTAAGAATTGGATTTTTTTAAATAAAACTTTGAATTTTGCTATAATTTTGACTATTTGATTAGGCAAATATTGATAATTTGGAACTTCTGTGAAAGCTCCTGTGTATCCTATGGTTGGGCAGAACCTTGCTTGAAAACCCCTGACCTAGTCAACAAAAGTTTTTTCTTCTTCAGACGTTTTATAGCATGAAATTTTTTACTGTTTTATTTTACATGCAACCAAATAATAATACTATGCTTAATGGCATTTCTATCAACAAAGCTAAAAAGGTTTTAAACTTACCCATCTGAAAAATGTTACGAACAAGTTCATTTAACCTCAGAAATAAATAAGGTATATGCATCGTCTGTAACAAAAAACAATTTCCAAGTTATATCAATATACTCATGTACATTCGGTTTTTGCATATTCAAAGTATTTTACTCAGGCCGCTTACTTAAAAGTTCAAGATTCACTTAACGGAACTCATAATATGTTTAGTTAATGTTGCTTCATATGATTTGAATCGTGAAACATTAACACTTGTTGCATATAATTTAAAATTTTAGTTTGTATGGAATTTTCATCCACGGATTGCATTTAATTTAGATCTGCAGCTTTTCCTACTCTTGATTTATTATGATTTATTTATTTGCTGTGCATGTACATTTGCTTATTGTCTGTAATTGTTACTTGTAGATGACATCATTAAAGTTTTTCTTACTTATTTGCTTGCCTTTTTCTTGAGTTGCTTTTTTGTGTTTTTAAAACCAGGTTTCTGTATAAGATGTTTAACGTAGTTGCTTTTCGCAAAAACATTATCTGCCAAATTTGAATATATTTTTGGGTAAAAGATACATTTTAGGTTAGCTTTTATTAAAAAAAAATATTTGAAACTAAATTTAAAGAAATAAATTAAACAGTTAAGCCCATAGTTTGAAAATATAGCAGTACATTATTTTTGAATATTTAAAAAAATGTTTTAAAAAATTCTCTCTACTGTCTAATCTTTTATCGTAAAACCTTCCTCGCATTTGCGCATGCCTGAGGGCTCTTTGGATTTCCTCAAAATAGGGAAGAAATGCGAAGTAACGTTCAACAGGAAGTAAGAAGCGAAAGCACCGGCAAGTGCGTCTCCTAATCTTATCACCCCTTTTTCAAATGGAAGCGATCGTGACTGCCAGGCGCACAAAACGCAGACAGACAGTAATCATATTTTTACAGTTATTACATCATAACAATATGTTCAATAGTGTTGATGTTGATACTATATATGGTACATAAATCAGCTGGGGGGGGGGGAGGTAAACTTCTTCCAAAACTAAGAAGTTTACTTACCTTTTATGTACCCCTGTAAGTGATTATAGGGTTCATCACTTACAGGGGTACATAAACTGTTAACACTCATAAAAAAACGGAAACAATACGTATCCCCCTCCCCTCCCCCCAATTTAACCATATTCCCCTCTAAAAATGTTTTCTATCTGCACCACTGTAAACAGCCACAAATCTCAGCATTCTATGAGTGTTAAGTGTTTATGAATAGAATGTACGAAGTACACGTAATAATACATGTTGTGAAAATATGCTGTGTGCAAACCATGAATTGACACTTCCTTACGTATTAAAATATGTGCAATTGTGTTTTTTTTCCAAAATCCGAAGTCTGAGTTTCAATACTGAAATTTCCTGAATAGTAACTACTGTCAGGTATTCGTGAGAAAGTAAAAAGATAAAGTTGATTGCACACAAGAACGACTCATAACGTCAAGTACTGGATTAACTGGTAACTTGATTTGAGTATGACCCATTGAGTAGGGGAATGTAGGGCAAAGTGAAATAGTAGGGCAGAGTGGAATGGTTATTTTTTTTCCTAGTTTGCATTGCCACCTATCTAGCAATATTTTGACTAAGTTCCTAAACATATAGTTGAATCCTGTCAAGAAATAAATAGTTCCAAAGATCGACAAAAAAAAAAAAAAAAAATGTACAAGTAATTTTCAAAATTTGATAACCTTTATTGCAATATTTGTGGTTTTCCAAATATATTTCTTGCTCTATAAAATGATTGAATTTTTGTAATTATTATTTTTACTATTGGTTGAGATCTACTGATGTCCAGTACAGTCCTTATTTAGTTTATATTATGCATGTTTTGAACTTAAATGTTCCATGCAATGTGTCAAGTGCACGCAGAGCAAAGTGGGTGGGGCAAAGTGAAATAACTCATTTCGTTTGCTTATACATTCATTTACTTAACCACGTACATATTTCTTCAGTTATTAATTTATTCACATTATTTCAATGATTAATTCTCTTACTTATTCATTCATTCATTCACTTATTTTGCTATTAATTCTCTATTTCATTCATTCATTTCTTTTTCTCATAAATAAATTAATTTATTTTTTCATTGAAAATCTATTTAGGCATTCATTTGATGAAAATTACAGTAACTCATCAAATAGAAAATGTTTCATTAAAAAAAATGTTGTATTTTTCACTTTGCTCCATGGTTTTTTGTGGTGAAAATTTTCCATCTTTTTTTGAAGGTGCAAAATAATTACCGAAAGGGAAAAATAACCTTTCAAAGATAGTTGCATAACAAAATACATTATTCCTTCTTTATGTACACTGATTTTCAGAACAAATTTCCAATTTGTTCATTTTGAAACAGGTATGTTATCTTAACTATTTCACTTCACCCCACATTCCCCTACTAAAGTATTTGCCTGTCATGCTTAACTCCTGGTATTGATTTAAATATTAATTCCAATGCTCTCTGAGATTATTTCTATAGACATTTAAGGTAAGATTAGGATTTCAGTAGGTTTCCGGTGAAATTTTTTTGGGTTTTTGGGTTAATTATTGATAAAGTACAAAATCATGTTTGTTCTTTTCTAACTGATATTGAGTTTTTCAAAGTATCAGCCACTAAAAAAAAAATTCTTCACAAAGGATTTATAATAGTTCATCTATTATATTACACTTTAAAATTTAGACTTTTATTACCGACCCCGGTGACAGAAATAGTGGGACATTGCGACGTACGTCATAATAGATGTAGAGAAAATCTACAGACGATTTTTCTATTGGGGAGGGAAATTTTTTTAAAGCAAAAACCCTATAAATTTCAGCAAATGAAGAATTGTACTGTATTTTCTTTAACACCTTCTGCAGGTAGATTTTTAGTTTAGCCCCAAATTTTTATGCGTTTGTCTATGCTGATTTGGATTTTACGATTAATCTAATGTCTGATGGTTTATTTTGCAGACCATTTTCGAGGTTTTTTGAATCCCAGACTGCTGAAAACAATCGCGCAGCTGGGCTACCAACTGATTACTTTTAAGTATTGTAGTAGTCGTACAAATCTTTGAACAAGAGTAACAACCTGATGCCCCCCCCCCCTACTGAATGGTAGCGATCTGTTTGGCTATTTTGCCGTTGCAGAAACCATTCACATCGCTTCCTTTGATAATATTTTTATGTGATATAAATAATGTGTGGTTTTCATTCTTTCTGAAAGGATTTCCCTAATTTGTCTTCAGCTTGAAACGGCTGCTGAATCTTCACATCACTCTTTCAGTTGTTGTTCTTTTTTTCGTTAGAAGTTCAGATATTAGAGCAAAAGACATCTTTTTGATTTCTAATGAAACTGATTATTTTTTTTTTCGCATTATTTACAGTGCTAGAGCATTCTCCAGAGCTTGATATCGCCACTTTCATGTGGCACAACTATCGGCGTATCGCCATTGCGACTAATAAAAGTTTGCTGCCCATTTTCCCCACCAGATGGAGGCACCTGGGCTCTCACGATGCGAAACTACACTAGGAATTTAATTATGAGTGTACTGGCCGAATAAATAATGGATACCGGATCCGTTGGTATAATTATGCCGCATGGGAGCTGACAATTTTCTGAATCTTGAAAAATGCATTTCTTGAAGCCTGGTTTACCCGACCTTGAGTTAAAATGTTACGTGTGACCACTAGGCCACCCTTCTGGCCTAGGTGGCCAGAAACATAAGTGGTTCTGGAGTGAATTACAGTGAAATGATTTTTTTTATTCATGTGATAGATTTAAGATGACTTTCCAGCTTATTCTTGCGTAGCAAGAAATTATTCATTCTCTTTGGAAACTTTTCGAAATGAAAAGTCAAAAAACGCATATTTAGGCGCTTACATATATGTTCATACATTAGAAGGGGGCCTTGGCTTGGCTACGTCACTGATCCTGCATTTGCTATCAAGTACGTCTTTTCGTGAATGACAAATAATACCATAGGCATGACTTTTATAGAGTTTTAACTTCCAATGGCTTTTATGTACCCAATTATTGTTAAACATTTTGAACTATTCCAGTTTTATGCGAATGCTGGTTATTGTTCAATGACTTTTTAATAATCTATAATTACCCATTGTCTGCAATTTTTTCTTACAGTATAATTTCAGAGATGACTGGAAAAAGTTACTTCTGGTATTAATCATTAACCAATGTTCGATATTATGCTGCTTCTTTTTTTTTTTTTTCTATTTTGCACTTTTCAATCATACTCTACTTGCACAAAAAGCTAAAATTTGCATGGCTGCTCATTGTCTTATTCCTTTCCATTTCATATCTGCTGCGTTATTCTGCCTGTTTAACAAGTTTCTATAACTCAATCCGCATATATTTAACTAGCTGCGTGGCCCGGCGTTGCACGGGCTACCTCTGTAGAAATGTACTATTCAACACAATACCCAATATAAAAATACGAGGCACTTTTATTATGTGTTTAGATAAGTACCCATGTTGTACTAAACCATGACAAATCAAATTATTTATTTAGATTAGTAACTATATGCGACTATTAAAAAAAAAGTTAGACTCATTTGAAGCTAACGTATATATGTACTACATAAGGAAAAAAACGTTAAAAGAATAATTCAACACTACCCAATATAAAAATACTATGCAATTAAATTATGTGTTTAGTACCAATCATACAAAATAGTAAAAACGTTACAAAAATATGACGAATCATGTTATTTACTTAGATTAGTAACTATCTTAAATCATTAAAAAAAAAAAGTAGGTTTGACTCATTTGAAACCTACTTACCTACCTATTACATAAGAAAAAAAGTCAAAAGACTAAGAAAACAATACCCTATATAAATATACTATGGTTTTAAATTATGTGCTTAGTTAAGTACCTGAGGTTCACTATAATAATAAAGTTACAAAGAACAACCACAAATGAAGAACAAATACTAACAATGCAGAAATAAGGAAGACAAAAGGTAATAGAAAAATCCTATAAAACAACTTATATACCTGAATATCAAAGAAAAACACGAAAACCATTTTGTGATCTGAGCCATGTGGCACGAGGCAAGACTCTCGAGGCCAGAGCAATTGTCAACCAGCGCCCTCTACACAGTTGCTAAAAAAATAATTTTAACGAACGACATCTCTCGAGAAGAGTGGTACTAATCCACATTAAAAGGCAAGAGCAACTGCTTGATTGTCAACCATTGAATGTAGAGGGCGCCTCCACAGTTGCAAAAGCTTAGCAATACTCTTTATGAGCGCCATCTCTCGAGAAGAGAGGAAACTAATTCTTTTCGTAGAGTTTATTATTTTTTACTTTATTATTTTTAGCTATAACAATAACTTATATAGCCTAAAGCCTTCCTGGATAAATGGACTATTTAACACAAAAAGAATTTTTCAAATCGAACCAGTAGTTCCTGAGATTAGCGCGTTCAAGCAAACAAACAAACTCTACAGCTTTATATTATTAGTATAGATTCATTTAGTATATTGAGGTTTGCAAAAAAATGATTCACATTCTGGTTACGTTTCATACCAATAAACCACATCCGTATAGGGTTACCATAATTACACCGCATGTCATCTACGCCGAAGAACTTAGGGTCAGTGGCGTAGCTAACAAGGTTATCACCCGGGGCGGTACTTCGTGGTGACGCCCCCCCCTCCCCCACACACAAAAAAAACTTTTTTCACCAAACACAAAAACAAAAAAAAAGTTTTAAGTAAAAACAAAATCCATGTAACATTCATAAGCAACTTATTTTTTGCATGTCGTAACGAAATTTTGAGATTTCTAATGTACAAAAGCAGTGGCATATAACGAAATTCTACACTAGCGAATTGACATTAAATGACAAATATATAAAAGCTATCAACAAAAAACTGGCATGAAAAGCACATTTGTGCTGAAAGAAGGACTTTTAAGAAGAAGGTCCGGGGGCTTCTCTCCCGGGGAAAATTTAATTTTTTTTAACTTAAAGTCTGCTGTATGAGGCTTTTAAAGGGTCAATTGGGACTAAAGATACCCAGAAAAAATAGACAAACAAAGATTTTTAAAGAGCTGTATGGATTTGCACTTGAAAATAAACAAATCTTTTGGATCGACAAATTGCTGACGTGAACCGACAATGGGAAAGTGAGGGAATAGAAAAGATAACGCATCATCACTTGCTGGCACCGACTTTCGGTTTGATTTTTGATCATCTTCTAATCCTCCGACGCATTAAAATGCAAAATAATCATACGTAAAAAATGCATAAAATTCTTTAATAGGAATGATGTACGTATGCAGAAATCTGGTGACCATGGCTTTTTGGTCAATTCATAGTTTACACTTAATATGAAATAAAATCAATTGAAGCCTTACAAGGAGTTTCAAAATTGCACTTGTTTTTTGAAAATAAATTAAATTCTCCAAGTCGGGGGAGGAGAGAACTGAGTCCTTCTGAGCTCTCCTAAATGACAAGCTTGATATAAGCTATAGATTATAAGATAAAGGAGCATGTCCAAAACCAAAAGTGGAAAATTGCTTACCAGTTATTTTCTATTCAGCAACGCACACACACAAATACAACTGGATATCACAAAGTATTTTTTTCAAATTCTTCTTACAATGGGTGTGAAATTCATTCTTAACAGCAAAATAAATTCGTTATGTTACAATCATTTTTCCCGGCTCAAACGATAGAAAAAACTACCCCGCATTCTTTCAGAAAAACATATAAACATTGCAAGCACACAGAAAGGACAAGGACAGGCGAGAGAAAGTACGTCCATTGCAGAGCCAGGAACATCAAACCCGAAACCTCCCCATCCGCAGTGGTCAGACTTCTCTGACCACTAGACCAGGTGGCTGGCAAATTTTGGAATGTGATTTCCCCCCCCCCCCCACTTTCTTTGGAGACCTGAAATCACATTTGCGCTATCGTTGGTGGTAGTAAGAGGTAAAATTTTTTCTAGTTTATTTTCCAAAGTTGAAGTCGGTTAGCTCAATTTTATGCTATCTTTGGTGATGATTAGGGAATGAAGCAGGTTCGGAGGGTCTCTTTGAAAAATGTTGGACATGGAAGTCTTAAAAACGCGATTTTTAGGAATTATGTTTGATCAGGAAAAGGAAATAGGTGGCTTAATTTTTTCTTTTTTTTTTTTCGAAACTGAAGTTATTTTCCAATTATTTTTGGGAAAGAAGAGTTTTAGAGCTTTTCCGCAGAATTAAAAAGAAAACAAAAATATTAACCTATCTTTCGCGACGTTAAGAAAATTGGAGGAAGGCAAGACGTTTTAAAGAACTGTCAGCTACCCCAGAATTACTTTACATTGAAGTTTTTTAAACACAACTGTAACATTATGTGTAATTAATAGGGGCAGAGTTGATTGCCATCCTTCATAAAATCCAAAATAAATATGCATTTTTAGGGGTATTAGGAGAAGGACAAAGTTTTGAGAGTTTGGAAATTTTTCACGATTGAAGTTCTAAAAATTTTAATTTTAGTTTTCTTTTTGGATGCTCGGGGGAAGCATCTGGAGCTTTCCCTACTGAAAGCACATTTTAAAACTATCTTTGGCAGTATCAGACAGGAAATAGGAGAAAAAGTTTTTACCGGATATAATTTGTATTGAAAATTTTAAAGCGCTGTTTTAGACTAAGTTTATCGAAGTTAGGGAAGAAGCAGCTTTTCGTCGGGAAAAAACTGAAATTGAAAGATATAGTTTTAAGTTTTGTTCGTTGGACGGGTGGAGGAAGGGGCATGAGGATTGGTTGCTATTCCCTAAAAAAATTCGAAATTAACAACCTAAAATTTTTATTTTACGATTTATCTTCGTTTTCTCGGTATTGAACGGGGGGGAGGGTATGACTTTTTTTGTTTTTGTTATTGTTTTTTGTTCAATGAATTTGCTCCGTCCTCAATTGTTGCCACTTGAGCGGCATCAGTGATTCAGCTGCGATTTTTCCGAACCGAGGCAAAAACTCGAACCTGCCAGCTTTATCCAGCTTCCTTCAAGTTTTTATGTGTAGTTTCAGAACCCCCCCCCTCCCCAGATAAATCAGGTGAATTTGACACCTCCAAAAAGATTCCACCCAGATCACCCCCCCCCCCATATATGGGACTACGCGGCAGCTTGAATACTTCTCTATCTGAAAATATTTTTTTAATTTTGGTATCGCGAAATTCGCCACTCCTAAAATCCGCCCCCCCCTCCCCATTCCTGGTGGTGGCACAGGTAGGCTGGCCTGCATATGAGTAAATTTCTCAACACATATTGATCACCGCCCAGGAGGAGCGGAGGCCCAGGACCAGAGAGTTCACCTGCAGTTATCAATGGAAAAAAAAAACCCTGCAAGAGAGTACTGTTGAAACATTTTTGGGAAACTGGGATTTCATAACATTTTCTGGTGACAGAAAAAGTTTCATCATGAGAAACAAAACTGCCTTACTTAAGAAACAGCTGTGACGATTTCTAGAAAATTTATGGAATCTCAGTTTCCTAGAGTTTATTAGTAGAGGAATGTGGGGCAAAGTGAAATGGCAAAATATTTTCACAGTTTGCAGCGTCACCCTATCTAGCACTGTTTTACTAAGTCCCTAGACAAACAGTTAATTTCTGTCAGCAAATAGATAGATCTAATGATCAACGAAAAAAATTATACGAGCCTTTTCAAAATTTGATACACTTATTCGTGGTTGTTCAAAAAATTTTTTTTCTATGATGCAATTATAAAATCTTTGTAATTATCATTTTAAGTATTAATTGAGATCTACTGGTGTCCAGTGCAATACTTATTTAGTTTACATTAAGCAAATTTTGATTTTAAATGTTTAATGTAATTTCTCAAGTGCACGCGGGGCAAAGTGAAATAGTTCATTTCGTTAACTTATGCATTCATTTTTTAAATCGCCATATGTATTTCTTTATTTATTAATTGATTTACATTCTTTTTACGATTAATTCACTTATTTATTCATCCGTTCACTGATTTTCTTATTCGTTCTCTATTTTTTCACTCAGTTCTTTTTCTCATACATTAATGAGTTCATTTATTTGTTTATTTATTTATTCGCTTCTTTTTCATTAATAAGTCATTGATTGGTTTATTTACACTTAAATTTAATGAAAATTACTGTTAACCAATAAAAAGAAAATTTTTCATTGTAAAAATATTGCATTTTTCACTTTGACCCATATTTTTTCAAGGTGGAATTTTTCTACCTTTTTTTTAAAGGTGCAAAAAAACTGCGAAAAACGAAAAATAATATTTCCACGCAAGTTGTCATATAAAATACATTGTCTAATCTTTATGCGCAGTAATTTTCAGAACAAATTTCCAATGTATAAAGCAGTAAGTAACCGCCCCTAAGCAAGGGCTGAGGCAGAAACATGCAATACATCGCCAGCTCGTTTATGCCAACCATGGACTGCAGTTTCGTGCTTATTTTGCACTCATCAGCTTGGTTTGCCAGCTCGTTTAATTCCTATACCATGCTGATGAGTGCATAATAAGCACGAAACTGCAGTCCATTGTTGGAATAAACGAGCTGGCGGTGTATTGCAAATTTCCAATGCTTTCATTTTGAAATAGGTCAGCTATTTTAACTATTTCACTTTGCTCCACATTCCCCTACATAAGTTTTTTTCTTTACAGTGTATATCCCTTCATTTCAGTAGAATCAATCGTTTCTTGAATGAAGTTTAGACCTCTCTTTAAACTCTGCCGTCATGCGAATACGACCCCTTCTTTATTTTCGAGTGATTTTCGCGTAACATTTCCCGAAGTTTGTTTCTTATAATGTAATTTTCTCCACTGCGGCACAAAAAACATATCTAACCGACAGATCGTTGTTCTGTTTGCTCCACTATCGCCATTTTTAATTTTCACGGTGACATGTTACTTTTACGCTTCTGCGTGTCGCTGGAATTCTAATTTCTCCATTTTTTTTCTTGGTCCAGAAGCAATTTTAGGAAGAAGCTCCAAGTCTTTTCTTAATGAGTGTTGTTTAAGGAGGATGCCTGGAGAAGGGATCACATTTGTGTACGAGGGAATATTTCCACCAAAACCGAATCTTGTTTTTCTTTTTCGCATCTGTAGTAGACCATTAAGTGCAATTATCTGTGTAGCTCTTCTGTAGCATTCTCGTGGCAAAAGATATTTATCAAAAGTTTTTTCATGCAATGGATGATTTTACTAAATTTCAGAAGGTTACGAAATGATTTTCAATCAAATATACGGTTAATACACATCATTCATTCGTTTTCAAAACACTGTACAGTGAAACTCCGGTAACTCAACACGATGATAACTCGACCACCTCGTTAAGTCGACATTTTTTTTCCAATGGTTGATTTGACGTTAATTTCAATAGGTAAAAGTTTTTCGAACATGACACGTGTCTATAGAAACCTTTATAAGTCGACATCCATTTGCTATTTCAGTTTACTTTTTGCTACCGATATTATTTTACATTGTTGTGTTGTTTCTAATACCACTCGGGTATCCGAGCCCGAGTGGATGATATTTACTCGATTTAAAGCAGGATAAGTACGGCTTCCGTTTTTACAAGCACCATTAAGGTGGAAGACCGTTTTCGCTCAACACACATGTTTTCGCATTGACCCGTTTAAAAGAGCAAGCATCCATTCATAATACACTTTCACACAATGACAGGAGATAAAGAAAGTACGTCCATGCTCAAGCCGGTTAAACGCGGTGCCACCGTATCACGGTCAGACGTCTCTGATCACTAAACAATTTGGCCGACTCTTTTACATTGAGTATTTCTGAGCATTTGGTGATTTTTGGGTCAAAATATTCATTCTTTTCTGGAAATAGCTCTTTTAGAGAATTTCCTCTTGTACCCAGAGGGATCAGGGCAAGGGCGGATCCAGAAATGTTCCAAAGGAGGGGCGATTGTTTTTTTTTTTTTTTCAATTTGCCCCCCCCCCCTTTTTACCACATATCTTGGTTAACACAAGTTTATTACACAAATGTTTCGGTCTTCAATTTCGAAAAAATTCCAGCTCGGAGTTCCCAATCTCAACCACTTCTCATAGTATCATCGAAAATCATCTGAAAGTGCCTTTTTTGAACTTCAAAGTCGAAAAACTGCTGGTAAAGAATCCTTCAAGGGAGGGGCGATCGCCCCCATCGCCCCTGCCTTTGTATCCGCTCCTGGATCAGTGCTTTTGTGCTTTTGGTGCAGTCCCAGGACTGGGAAGACCTCGGAGACATGCACCAGGGCAATACCCACGAGAAACAAGGCCGCACGATATATGCTCAACCTCCTTCTTTGTTCTCGATGCCGGAAGTCGGTCTTGAAGTCGGCGAAAACTGGTCATTCTGTATGTGGTGTTTTAAAAGTTTTTTGCTTGATGAATCACTTTTTTGGCTCGCAGTGGCACAGGTGAGGAAGGAGGGGAGGGGGTAGGTTCAGTCAATCCCCATAGCGTTTATTTTAACCCATTAATGCCTAGCGTCCCTTTTTAGGGACGGTCCAAAAAAGGGGTCTGAATGTCCCCAAAATGAACATTTCAACCAAATAATAGTGTTCAATAAGGACCCTGGTATTGTTTCAGTTCGTTATTAACAGATTGCTGCACATAACCATTGTAAAGTGTGTTCTGTAGCAGTTTTAATATAGCAGTCTATCAAAAATGACATCGTTCACAATCTCAAGAAAAAAAGCTAAGTTTTCAAGGTTATTCCCAGCTTCCCAGTTTATGTTAATTGCTGATTTTATTTCTTCTTATAAAATATCTTTTTAAGTATTATATCGTAGGCAGAAAAAAATTTTAGCAAAAAAAGTATGTACCCTCTGGGGTCTATCGTAACTTTTAAGGGACCATTTTTCTTTCCTTAATAAAAAAATTATTTTTTACATGAGATTTTTTTTTATCATTTTTCCTGTACATTAAACACTGTTTGTAACCAGTATACAAAATATCTTTGGAAAAAACAATGTCAGGCATTAATGGGTTAATGTATATTCTCAATTCCTGTCCGTTGTGGTTGTCAATGGAACTCATGTAGGATTAGTCTTTTTCTTACTCTTATTTCCCCTTCTCTGGTATGAATAAGAGAAGATCAGTATGCAGTTCATTCGTTCTCGTAACATCCAGTCAGAGGCGGATACAAGGGAGGGGCAATCGCCCCTCCCTTGAGGGAAGGGACTCTTATCCAGTAGTTTTTTGACTTTAAAGTTCAAAAGAGGCAATTTTAGATGATCTTCCATGATACTATGAGTAATGGTTGGGATTTGAGCCTCTGATCTGGAATTTTTTCGAAATTGAAGACCGAAACACTTGTAATAAACACGTGTCAACCAGGACATGTGGTTAAAAAAAGGGGCAAGTAGAAGAAAAAAAAAACAATCGCCCCTCCCTTGGAACATTTCTGGATCTGCCCTTGCCTCCAGTAGAAAATTACGTCTGTTCAGTAGGGTGTATCGAAAAAAACTTTTTTTTGAAATTCAATTTACTAAGTTGATAAAAAGTTGCCCCTACCTACCCACATATTCCACAAAAAAATTCAGTCTAATCAGAAATTGTTTAGGTGTTCCGCACGAGGCCTGAAGTTTGTGAATTTCTTAAAAATTATTATTTTTTTCTAATTTTTTTTAAATATTAAGAATAAATGTTAAAAATAATTCAAGCTGCAAAATGTACACAGCAAAGTCGGGGGACAAAATTGGGTTTGAAAAAAGTATATTAAACAACATTTAGATCTCCCACATTTATTCTAAACATACGTAATTTTCACCAAAACTAGCATTTTACAAGGCCATGCGGCTTGGTTAGAAACTTGTTTATGAATGTCGAATCTAACTGAATTAACACTTAAAACTGGGAATCATCTGTGATTTATGTGGAGTAAAAAGTAAAATAATATCAGTTATAAACAGGGTCTAAGCCCCTCGTTGCACAGTGCCCGCGTTCTATTGGGGCCCCTGTGGCGGTAAACGAAATACAGCTCCGCTAGCGTAGCTGCTATAGAATTGTAGAAGAACATATATCTTTGGTTGAGGAAACAGACTCTAAATATTTCGGACATGGTGCTCCAGTAAATGGCCCAGGGAAAGAAATTGTAGCTTCAGTTTCATGATTTATGGAAAAAAAAAAGTTCTATTGATAAAGAACATAAAAGCTATCGGTTGTGATGGCACATCAGTATTCACTGGAAAATCAACTGGTGCTATTAGACTTCCAGAAAAGTCTTTAGAACCCTCACTACAAGCCGTGGTATGTTTTCTTCATTTAATGAATTACCACTTTGAAAGTTAACGGTGGCTCTTGATAGTTCGACTACAGGACAAAATTCTTTTAGTTGACCTATTGGAGAATTCTTACAATATTGCTGAGATCTACCAGTCATGAACTTTAAGAAAACAGAACGCGTTTTACCAGAAGTTGTTGTCAAAGAATTGAGTCAAAAAAACTTATGGGATTTATCTAAAGCTGGAATGTCTGGCAAATGTTCTCAAAATTTAGCAGAAAGGAACCCTGCAAGATTACTTCTGTACAATGTGGAATGGATAACATTCTGCGGATTTGTATCCAAATACTTGCTGCAATCTATGATCTTAAAAAATGCTTATATGCATGAATAATTTTATGCTGCGATTCGATTGTAAAAATGCAGAATGCATAAACCTTTATTATAAATTCTGAAAGTTCACTTAACTCTGAACTTGGATCACTACTTGCGATGTACAGCCTCAAAACTGTTTGCCATTGTGAGCCATCTTTCTTGGGAAAAGCTTGCAGGATTTCTTTCTGCTAAATTTTAAGAACATTTGCCCGACATTACAGCTTTAGACACATCCCATAAGTATTTTTGACTCAGTTCTTTGCATCAATTTCTGGTAAAACGCGTTCTATTATCTTAAAGTTCATGACTGGTAGATTTTAGCAATCTTGTAAAAATTCTCCAATAGGTCAACTAAAAGAATTTTGTCCAGTAGTCGGCCTATCAAGAGCCACCGTTAACTTTCTAAGTGGTAATTCATTAAATGAAGAAAACATACCACCGCTTGTAGTGAGGGTTCTGAAGACTTTTCTGAAAGTCTAATAGCACCATTCGATTTTCCAGTGCTAACTGATGTGCCTTCACAACCGATAACTTTTATGTTTTTTATCAATAGAACTTTTTTCCCCATAAATCATGAAACTGAAGCTATAAAGGCTACAATTTCTTTCCCTGGGCCATTTACTGGAACACCATGTCCGAAATATTTTGAGTCTGTTTCCTCAACCAAAGATATATGTTCTTCTACAATTCTATAGCAGCTTCGCTAGCAGAGCTGTATTTCGTTTATAATCACAGGGCCCCCGATAGAACGCAGGCACTGTGTGACGAGGGGCTTAGATTCTGTTTATAGTTTATATTATTTTACTTTTTACTCCACATAAATCACAGATGATTCCCAGTTTCAAGTGTTAATTCAGTTAGATTCCACATTCATAAACAAGTTTCTAACCAAGACGCATGGCCTTGTAAAATGCTAGTTTTGGTGAAAATTACGTATGTTTAGAATAAATGTGGGAGATCTAAATGTTGTTTAATATACTTTTTTTCAAACCCAATTTTGTCCCCCGACTTTGTTGTGTTCATTTTTCAACTTGAATTATTTTTAACATTTATTCTTAATATTAAAAAAAAATGAGAAAAAAAATAATATTTTTGAAGAAATTCACAAACTTCAGGCCTCGTGCGGAACACCTAAATAATTTCTGATTAGACTAAAATTTTTTGTGGAATATGTGGGTAGGTAGGGGCAACTTTTTATCAACTTAGTAAATTGAATTTCGAAAAAAAGTGTTTTTCGATACACCCTACTGTTCAGTAGGTTTTGTCTGTTTCAGTCACAAAAAGGAAGATGTGCTATGGTCTCGCTGTTGCCATACTCGGTGCAAGTTCGGAAAGTTTTCATGCCACCTGAGAATCTGAGAGTCCTCAAATGGCCAAAAGGTTAACCATACAAGAACAGTCTGGTCTTTCTTTTTACCTTTCACACCAGTGGCAGCAGGAGGACCAGGTGTGTGAGGGTCACATATATTAAGGGGTGAATTCCAAGCTAGGATGATGCCTATCCTAGAGACCATCTTGGCGTTCGCCAAATCCCGACTTACGGGGTTCTACTTTGTAAGCCCCTCTTGTGGTACAACCCAAATCTACGCGCTGAGAGGTGGAGAAAAGTACAACGATTCCATAAATGGTGACGGTTGTTGTTCCCAGAGTTGTCTGTTAGAGTCTTTCTTTGTGAGTAAATCTCTGAATTTGTCAAAGGTAACATGAACTTGAAGCATGGAAGCATCCACCTTTGTAAGTCTTTCAATATCGTTATGTTTTAGATTAACACATGATGATGTCCATCGTAAATGTAAGACAGAAGAATTGGAAGACGAATTTCTGAGCTTTTGAAAATCTTTAACTGCCTTTAAGTCTCTTCAATATCTCTCCGACAGGGACGTCATTTTAAGTTTTTCCAGGGGGTCGGGAGGCAAAGGGTCCAAACTCAATGCAATTTCATCGGAAAACATAAAAGGCCACGCCCACTTATATGTAAATACATTAATTTTTCAAAGTCAGGGGGGGGGGGGATTGACCCCTCCTGCCCCCCCCCCGGGCCTGCTCTCCGATGACATTTTCTTTAACATTACACTTTTCTTTTAAGTTTAGGATTAGTTAGAAAAATGTATAAAAAACATTAATAACCTCATCACAGGAACTTTACTTTAACAGTTGTAAAACGAAACGAAAGATCTTGATTAACCCTTTGTGTCCCAAATTAATTACAAAAATTTTGACAATCAGTAGGGTCTTAAGGCCCTCTACGCCTTAGGGTCCCTAGGAAAACTGTTTCTGATCTCAGGTACCACCTGTTGGCCTTTCAGCGAAATAGAAGGAGTGGAACTTCAAGCTTCAGCATGATTACAGCCATATAAAATTCATAATACAGTGAACTCTCACTTATATCATTTATGCGCCTTTTTCACTTATACGACGATTTTGAATGGTGGCAGCACATTTCGTAGCAAAATAATGATAGTATCAATCGTTTATGCGTCGCTCTAAAGAAGAATAGTTCACTAATGCGCCGAATTTTCCACCTATTTTCTTTGAAAAACAAGCATTTTTCTTCACTTTCCTCTTTAATCCTTCGCCTATTGCTCACGGAAGGCATTTTTTCCGCATGAACTAGAGTTCGGAGATGAACGAACAATTACCTAGTATGGATCGTTTTAAAAGGAGCAGTTTGTAATTAGGTATGCAACAATTTTTTTTCTCTTTATCATTGTAGTTACGTTCCAGTAATTGCCAAACCGTAGTAATATATCCCTTGTCTATAGAAACATTTTTATTCATTCTGTCATCAGAATCTATGTTGCGTTTCAGTCCTTTAAATAGGCTTGTTCACTTATACGTCTCTCTCACTTATGCGCCTTTTTCTGTTGGTCCCTTGGGCCGGCGCACACAGTTCACTGTATTGAATTAATATAAGCGGGACTTCTGAGTCCAGTCGGGGCATAAAGGGTTAAAACGCTAAATCGTTACTGAGAAATATTGGCAACCGATGTTTTCATTTCTGATTTTTTTTTTTTATGTCTCTGCTTGCGTGTATTTAGGTCAGGACTGCTTCCAGTTTGAGCAGAACGGCCACATGGTGCTGAGCTGCAACATGCGCCGCGAGGCCTACCACCAGGGCGGCGCAGGGGCCCAGGCGCAGGTGGATCTCAGCCTCAACCTACAGCTCATCCAGGCTGTCGAGTCCAGGGCCGGGAGGCTGGGCCAGAAGATGGCGGCGCGCGGAGGGCACGAGCACTGCCAGCGAGCGTGAAGGTAAGTGGAGAGCCCGGCTTATAGCGCTAAATTGCTCAAGCAGTCATTTGACAGCTTTTTAACCGACTTCAAAAAAGGAGGAGGTTCTCAATTCAAAGCGTTTGTTTTTTTTTTGTTAGTTCGCACATAACATCTGATCTACTGAACCGATTTGGACGATTTTTTTTTAATCGATAGGAGATGGCGTAACTTAGATACCATGTACTCATATGACGATATTTGTTCACTAGAAAAAAAGTTATGATCGAAAAATTAAAATTTCATGTTATTTAAAACAATATGTGCTATCGTAAATCCTTACTTCAACGAGCGACCCGATGGCCAAGTGGTTAAACGCGTCAGGTTGAAGTTCCTGATGGAATGAGATCGAGTCCAGGTCTGCAAGGATTATTTTTGAACAGCTGCATGTTTTTTTTTAAAACTATATTTTGATTATTTTAAGTGCATTTACACTAAAAAGAATAAAATAAAATATTTTTGGAAAGAAAATAGAACCGACTTCATTTGGAAATTGCTCTAAAAGGTAAAAAAATAATTTTTTTCTTTGAACACCATCGAATCTACTTTTAAACATAAGTTTTGAAGTCGGCGCAAAAACAATGTATAGAATCATACGCAACTACAATTCAACTATAAATATAAGTTTTAATGAATCCAGGTTCTTTAAGAGCATTCGCGTGCATTTCATTGATTACCACACATTCGTGTAATGGTTTAAATATTCTGCTTTAATTTTCAATGGTTTCTCTGAAAAATGTTGGCAAAATATAGTTAAATATCATTTTGCCTATCGTTTTTGCGTCGACTTCAAAACTTATGTTTATAACTTTTTTTCTAGTGAACAAATATCGTCATATGAGTACATGGTACCTAAGTTACACCATCTCCTAATTATTAAAAAAAATCGTCCAAATCGGTTCCGTAGATCAGATGTTATGTGCGAACAAACAAACAAACAAAAAAAAAAGTACACGCTTTGAATTAATAACCTCCTCCTTTGTTGAAGTCGGTTAAAAAAGTAGCTTCGATGGTGTTTAAAAAAAATATTTTTGAGTAATTTCCAACTGAAGTCTGTTTTATTTTTTTTTCAAAAAATATTTCATTAATTTAACAATTCGAAGAACAATTGAAGGGCTTGGGAGATGAAGGGGTTAAGTGACAAAACAGAAATTGCGAGTAATTAAAGTTCAAAGTTTTATTGTTGCAGCTTTTTTATTTTCTGGTTTTGTTATTAGTGTGCGTATGAAATTGGTCTATTGAACATCTACTGTTTGATGTACCAAGTTTTGTTTTTTTACCTGTATCCATTGCTTACCATCTCCATATATTATTTCTCTAAGCCGAATCCTATACCCGGTCGAAACTCGCTCATTTCTTTATCGAATTGCAAGAAAATTTATGATTTTGAAGCTTATCTTGCGGGCTATTGACGAAAATTAGACCCACCCTCTAAAAAGTGTCGGTTCGTTTTTTATTCGAACTTCAATTTTTGGGCACAAAGTTGACTCTATCTAGCCGAAATAATTGTCGTATCGTCTCCATTTTGATTTCATTCGAAAGATTAAAAAAAATGCGTTCTTTAGAACGTTTCTCCGCTAGCGCCGCGTAACGAGAATCTCGAAAATCCACGTTTAAGCGACTTATAAGCGATTGAAGTTTGAAAAAGTTAAATTTTTTGCTCAACTGTTAAAATCGTTACATTGTTGTTCAAATCAATTTTAAATGCGACATTTCAAGCCAAGGCTTAGCTCGGTAAACCTTAATTGTAACTTTTATTGTTTCGAAATACTATTGTAGTTTTGCGATAACGTTAGTATTTAGTTTAGTAGTAGCCTTGGGTATTTCATTTTAATATAGGGTATCACTTTTGTAGTAGTTGTAAAAGTGAACGTGTCTTTGATCTCTCTGAAAAGTTGTCAGAACGACGGCAGTAGATGGCGATGTTGTGCAAATGAAGCCAATAAAAATTACTATACTTTGGCATCAGTCGCCAAATTAATCAACGACACCCACTGAAGATGACCGCCGCAGTTGCGATCGAAACGTATGGATTAAAGCCATTTAGACCACGGCACAACAGCCCGGAATCCTTAACTAGTATTTACTCCGGCCGTGAAAGCCTTCATTCTTACATCTATATCTATAAAAATGAGTGTATGTATATATATATATACTTGTTCTCTATACAAATCCACAGTTTGCGTCAGATTTTCATCAAACTTGACACAGAGGTTCCTTGATGCCCTAGAATTCTCATAGGCGGGGTCTTGAAATTTTAAAAAATCTAAAAAGCTCAAATTTAAATTTTTTGTCAAAAAATGACCCTTTTATTGGAATCTAGCCTATTTATATTGTAATCGAGATAGGCCTTTTAGCATTCAAATTGATGAAATTTAAGATTTTTAAATATTAGTATTTTCCAACAATGATTACGATTAAAGTAATGAATTTTCAATTTAAGGCTCACCTATTTCCTTTTAGCATTGAAATAAGTAAAAAACAATCATAATTCATGTGGACTTTATAATAAACCAACAAATCGAACGAGCTATTAAATAACGTTAAAATACACTAAAATAGAATTGAATGCCAAATTGTAAAATGGTCGCCAACAAATTAACTTTTAATTTTGTCTTTTATTATTTGATTTGTATCGTTTTTATCCCAAGGATTTTGATCAAATGAAGAAGCCTGTATAAAACGCTATCTAGTATAGCCTTGATATCTTCTATATATATATTGCTTTGAACTAATTTCATGCTAAAATCTAGGTAAGCCTTACACTGGAAATTCATTGTTGAACACACTTAGCTCCGAAAATATCGGTAAAAATCGGTGCTTGTCTAGGAATAATCGATTTTTCCTCTTGTTAAATTCTAATAAAAAGTAGCCTATGACACTCGAGACTCGAAAACGAATCGATTGGCACCTTATTCATCAAAATCGAATGAATAAATTAGGAGGTACGGTGGAACATCCTTAACCACAAACATAGCCAGACTGATAAAAACATAACCCTTCCTTTAGGCTTTGCCGTAGTCGGGTAAAAAGAGCCACGGATTTGAATTTCAAATTTGCAATGCGACGACAGTTGCGTCTGTAATGGAGATAAGCCTTCAGAACGAGAAACAGATTTATTTCTGAGTTATAATAATCTTTACTTTGTAGGTGGGAACAGTTAATAGAGAAAAGTTAATATTTTAAATTTGGCGGGTGAAATTGATGCAATTTTTTCACTTCCATGTGCATATATTTCATGCCAGTGGACGCGGCAAAGTAAGGCCCCTATATATACGAGCCGGCGCATCAAGATTAAGTTTGACCACTTTGGATCCAGCACGTGTTTGCGTGTTTGAGTGGTTGTCTTTTATGGCCAGTAATCGCGTTTTGGTAATTTTTCACTGTGAGCAATTATTAGCGGCACGTGGATTTGGCAAAGCTTAGCAATGTGCCAAAACTTTTTTCTGGTAACCCTACTCCGCAACAATGAAAATTTGAAAGTAAAAGTTAAGGAATTGGATCCAAAGTGGTGAAACTTAATCTTGATGCGTCGGCCTGTCTATATAGCGGCTCTACGGCAAAGCACAGACAACATTTATCTTTCATTTTCACCTTTTGATAAGACTATTTTTCTGTAAACGTTTAACTTTCTGTAATATTTTAGTCTTTTTCAAAGTTTGTACCTAAGAGACTGATTGATTCTAATTACTTTATACCCATATGAATAGAACTCTTTCAAACTTATTTTCCCTGAATGCTATGTTGTATTAATAAGCACCCGGGCAACGCCGGGTATTAAGCTAGTATTCCAATAAAAATTGTCGTATTAAATTTTAAGTTTAGAGTTTTTTTTTTTTTTTTGCGGATTTCCGCACGGTTCACCTAGTTGTATATATAATGACCCAATTTCTTAGAATGTTATGACTCTTTAAACAGCATATAAATACGTTTATTAATAGTTGTAGTTAACCTGCTTCCTCCCTCCTTCATTTTCAGTTTAAATGTGTATTGTATCAATATATCCCAAGCAGTTGAAATGACTTCTTGGGCAATCTATACTACACTGCAAGGTTTCTTAACACTGACGTCACGACGTGTGGAAGAAAATCCTATAAAAAACGAGATAACGGATAAAACGTCGCAGCCTACTTGGCGAATTTGAGGAGATCGCTAACTGTTTGTGAGCTCTTATTGGCTCCGCGTGTCTTGACGTCAGTGTCAACTTAAGTTGCTGTCTAGTATAGTGTTGAATTCATGCAATTGTTTCTTTTCTGGCTTGGAAGTTTGTAGGGTAAACACACCGAATATGGGATACCTTTTGTTTTTGTCACTTATAACTAACATGATCAAGGGGAGAAAATAATATTGAGCGTGATAGTTGAGCGTAGATAGCAGCTTCATATGGACGAGCCGACGCATCAAAATAAGTTTAACCAATTTGGATCCAGCGCGTGTTCGAGAGCTGTATTTTCTGGCAAGTTATCGCTTTTTGGTAACTATTCACGCGAATTCAACAAAGCTTGGCAATGCCTTAAAACTTTGCTCCGGCAACCCTAGTTCCGCAGTAATTAAAAATGAAAGTAAAAGTAAATGAGTTGGATCCAAAGTAATGAAACTTAAACTTGATGCATCGGCCTGTTTATATAGCGGCTCTAGTACTAGTCAAAAATAAAAACAAATGTATCTTTTCCCCAATAGCTGCATGTACAGTACAGTGCACCTCTCGTAACTTGAGCTATGACTTTGCTGGGACCTTGGCAATGTTTGCCTCGTTTTTTGTAGTCCAATAAAAAATGTACGTTCTATTATGGAGCGGATTTGAGTTGGAATACTATAAGAAAGTAACCTAACCCAATTCACCCTATAACCCCCAAAAGAGGTAAAAATTGTTAAGGTCGCAGCAAAGTCATTGCTCAAGTTGCCAAAGGTGCATTATGAGCTGTTTCGTATTATTGAGAATGACTACTTCTTGTTCTTTCGTGAAGAATAAAAATTTTCTCTTGAAGAACAAGGTATTTTTTTTTACTACACTGGCGGAAAAAAATCCCAACACCAAGAAAAAATTACTGTAGAGTAATGAAATTTGGGTAATGCAATTGTCTAGTCAACATGTTTAATTGATTAAATGTACAAGATCACTGGCTAATTTAAGCTCAAGAAAATGCTGTGCAAATGTGAAATTATGTTAATTTAATAGAGGGTGTAACCTCCAGAATTTTGAAGGCAAGTCTGCAAGCGTGCATGCATTGTGTCATACAGGTGCCGAATGTCACTTTGTGGTATGGAGTGCCATGCTTGTTGCACTTGTTGTGTCAATAATAGGACCGTCATTGCTGACTGTGGATGATGTTCGAGGTGCCGTCCGATGATATCCCATACGTTATCAATTGGAGACAGACCTGGTGATTTTGCAGGTCATGGTAAAATGTCAGTACTCTGTAGAGCACATTGCGTTGCAGCAGCGATGTGAGGGCGAGCGTTATCCGGTTGGAAAACTGCCCCTTGAATGCTACTCATGAAGGGCTGTACTACTGGTTAAATTACCAGACTGACGACAAATTTTCAGTCAGTGAGTTTGGGACAACCACAAGAGTGCCTCTGCGGTCGCAGGAAATTGCTCCAGAGACCATGACTCTAGGTGTGGGCCCCGTGTGTCTAGGCCGTAGACCGCTTGGATGCAGGCGGTCCCCTGGCCTCCTTCTGACCGATGTACAGCCACCACTTTCACGGAAAAATAATACTCACGAGCTTCACAACATGCTTTTAAAACAAGCCTTATTTGCATGTTTTGAGTGACGCTAGTTGTGCCACACTCATGCGCGGAGCACGAAATTTCAATCGATGTAATCTTTCAGTTGTGTAAACACGCCTACCAAATTTCGTTTATCTAACACAAGTCTTTCTTGGTGTTGGGATTTTTTTTCCCGCCAGTCAGGCCCGTCACTTAGGGGGGGGGGCAGGGGGTGTCAATTGCCGACCCCTGACTTTGAGAAATCAATGTATTTACGCATAAGTGGGCGTGGTTTTTGTGTTTTCCGATGACATTGCATTGTGTTTAGACCCTTTGCCCCCCCCCCCCCCCCCTTGGAAAAACTTGAAATGACGTTCCTGCCGCCAGTGTATATTTATCGATATTTCAGGAAGTTTGACTGCAAAGTATTTGTTGCTTTTTAGTTAAAGCCCAAATGTTACCCAGAGGAATTTTTTAAAATAAACCCTACTTGAACCAAAATATGATTTTTTTGAGCGTTTTCCCAGTGATTTAAAAAACGAAATAAAAGTCAAAGTACAATTTCTAAACGATTTTTTTTTCAAACAGGCATTTTAAGGTTCGACATAGGTTTAAAAAGGAAGCAACAAACGAAGCTTCTTACTGCATCGGCAAATCATGACATTTGCAGTCCAACGGAGATCCAACTGTTTTAATAATGTTTGTTGTAAACAGGAGAATGCAATGCGGCAGTTAAGAAATCTCAGAGCTTCATGATAGATCCTCATCTGATGCACCCAACCGGATCCATTTCGAAAAGACTTGAGGAGGGGGGATCTTCTGTTTAAACATCCCGTGTGCTCGTAAAACGCGAAGCAGCAGGGAGGCTGCCATTTTTATGAGTGGATGTCTACGTGAGATCATTTTCGGTTCCATATTACGGCTTCTCTGTTCTGGGGACGGTTCTGGAATACCTTATTTTGGAATCCTCGTCTGGATTATTCTTTCGCTGTTTGTGATTGGGTGGGAATGGATTGTCCGATCGTTTTACAATTTGGAGGAGGAGTTTTTCGAATACTCAACAGGAAGAAGAAATGGCGCTTGGAGTTATTCCGTGGAATGTGTTTTTTGTGCTTATCTTATGTGACACATTTTTGTGAAGAATTAAATTGCTTATCAACAGTGGCGTAATCATACCATCAGGGGCCCCTGGTAAATTCTTTTGATTGGGCTCTATCAGCGAAAAAACGTCCTGCCCATCTAGTAGGGTTTAATGTCTTTAATCTCATTAGAGTTGAAGACTCACTTTCTATATTAGTTTTAAAACTTGATAAAATATTCCATCTTTTGATACTATGCCCAAAAAATTACATACTTGTTGAACTGTTTCAAAAAATTTTTGCATATTAATAATCTCTCTCACTGCATCCTTGAGTACAAGATTTAAGTTATGAACATAAGTTGTGAACATATATGGCATTTGGCAAAATAAAAAATGTACTTTTCAAGTACAATGTAAAAAATATTTCTGAGCTCGCGGTCTCTTGGGCTGGGGCCCTCTTGGGTCGGGGGCCCCTGGCATTTTGCCAGCCCTGCCACCTATTGTTACGGCACTGCTTATCAACTTCTTAGAGTGTTTCGTTATACGCGTGTCCCACTACTTCCATGACTTATTTAGTGCCTCATAACTTCTTTTCAAGGTAAGATATTTATTGTTGGTGTAAAATTGTTGGAATTCAAGTACATTGGAGAGCGCTGTTAGTTCCCGATGTGCATAAAGCTGTTCGAATTGAAAATATGAGAAAAGTTGAAGCCTGGAATCGGTGCACAAACTTTAAACTTTTATAAATTAATAGCTGGTTACAATGTATTAATTCATAATGAAGCGTGTAGATGCAAAAACTGGTATCTCCAATTTCAACTTTTGTGCAAATGCGTTGTTTTTTCGACAGATTTTGTCGTGCAATACTTAGGTAGGCCTAGAGCCGCTATATAGACAGGCCGACGCATCAAGATTAAGTTTTACCACTTTGGATCCAATTCCTTAACTTTTACTTTCAAATTTTCATTGTTGCGGAGTAGGGTTACCAGAAAAAAGTTTTGGCACATTGCTAAGCTTTGCTAAATCCACGTGCCGCTAATAATTGCTCATAGTGAAAAATTACCAAAACGCGATTGCTGGCCAGAAAAGACAACCACTCAAACACACAAACACGCGCTGGATCCAAAGTGGTGAAACTTAATCTTGATGCGCCGGCTCGTATATTTAGGGGCCTTAGGTAGGCCAACAACCTTAGACAATAATAGGGTTTCAAATTGCTCCCCTAAATGGTTTAACAAAACAGAAAAAGTTATTGCAACTAATATCTTATAATATGTAACTAATTACGGGCCTGACTGGCATCGCTATATAGCAAATCGTAAAAAAAAAAAAAAGAGTACAGGCGTTATTCATCTCTCCCTTATGGCCATCTCACCCGGTTTTAACCCGGTTTAGTTGTCTAGTTGAATCATTCATTTAAAAATAATTTTGGAGAAATGTGCAGTATTAAATGATCAGTCAACGTCGTTGTAAAGTTTAAACATTTCGCGAGATTAACTTCCAACTTTTAGATCGCTTTTTTCTCAAGTGTAAAGCAAACACCTAATCTCAAATGAGATTTCCCCGGAAAAAGCTCCAAGGAAGGAGCCATTTCAATCATCCGAAATAAATAACAAGACTTAAGATCTCTTCCCGTAACTACCGGGTAAGCCTCACACTCACTTTTCACTACTACTTGCATCATATGTTCCAAATCAATATTTGGCAACAGTTTCGAGAGAAGTTTAGGGGATTTGCTTCGGGCGAAAATGGTTGGGGGGAAAAGAAGTGAAGAGAGAAATCTTGCAGATTTATTTGTATTGTTTCCGGAGTTGCGTTTTCCTGAAATTTGTTCTTAACTCAAGTCGAGGGACACCACTTTTGTGGTAAAAAACGTATTCATTAATTGGGGTGTTTATCTTCGGGTCCATCTCGGAGGATTTCAGCGTAATGTGCTGTTGTACATGGGGGAATTAATCGAAAATTCTTTTTTTTTTCCTTGCATTAGATTTTGAGGATGGTAATAAACATTCGAGATAAGAGAGTTGCTTTCGAAATTGTAAATCTTACATGTAATTAAGTGTTTAACTTTTCAATGGCAAGTTATAAATTAAGTATAGTTGAAATTTAATTGTTTTAATATATTTTCTGATGATGAACACAATGAAAAGTTCGAATCGCTGTTTCAATTCTACGTTATTCAGATTAGGTAAACGAATGATAGTTCAAGTGGTAAATTTCACTTGTAACAATAATTTTGCGTCGTGACTTTCCCACGGTTGCTATAAGATTGGCAAACGTCCAGTTAAGACGAGTGTATCTGAATGAAGGCGGGAAGTAAAAATTTGATACGCGTGTTTCGCTCATTTCAATGTGGCTTTGTTATGGTTGGAGGCTAATACACAAAAAAATGATGCCCGAAACCTTTGAATTTTTTTATGTTTTCAAAATGTCCTCTAATAGAATTTTTTTGATGGATTCTCTCTATTTGTTAATTTGATCAATGATTTATATGTAAGTAATTTATGAAGGACACTAAATACTTTGATTACTTCGTGTAATAAAAGGGCAGATTGTCCATTAAAAAATCGTTTCAATCATAAAGAAAAGATTTACAGAACAAGTATGCAATCAATCAATGGTTTTAAAACTGCTCTTCTGTTCACAATTTTAAGAAAGAAGAAGAAAAAAGGTATTCGCACAAGCGTAACAGAGTGGATATTCAACAGTGTTCATATTCACTATCAGAAAAAAAAAAGAATTAGTCTCAGGTTATTTATTGACTAGAATTCAAAGTAGTTGACTAAGCATGGAACTTATGCTTCATAATCTTCTTATTACTAGATCGAATGTAATTGTGAATTTCATTTTCGAAATGGCTTTATCAGAGTGGACAGTGCAAAATATAGAAAACGTTGGGACATAAATAAAAGAAACTTTTTCTCTCCATTGTAATAGTCGCATGGTACTCAGTTTAAGCGTAATTGAGTGAAATTGTAAACTTTAACCTCTACTTCATTTTGTGTGAAATAAATCTTACCCTTAGACTTTATTTTTCAGTGGAAAATAAAATTTTATAAATTGACAGCGCAGATTTCTGTTATTTTTCCTTCTTTTTTCATCATTTTTTCCCCAGTGTGTTATTTTTTAAAGAGAAACAGGAATGACCGATTCCGACTGCCGAAAATACTCGCTGCCCGCAAAGTGGTCATTCGTTTTGAGAAACAATGACGGCGCCGTAGCTTTGACGTCTTTATTTTATTTCCCGCCAAAAAATGTCCATTTAAAGAAATAAAAAAATAAATGTATTTCTGTTTCCTAAAAGGTTAAGAGGAACATCAAGAATATGTCAAAAGAATTTATTCGAAATGAAAAATTTTGAAAATATTGGAGAGGAATTCTGGGCAGAAGAATTTGGTGGATGTTTTATGGATTATGGATGAATTATTTAATTATTAAGAGTAAATCAAATGTGAATGCAAAAAACATACAATTCTGGATTAAAAAAATATTTAGCTGATCTTTTTGAATTTAATTTTTGATAATACATATTGATTTTTACAACATAAATAAACTATTTGAGTTTGCTCTATTTGAAAAATTCGTTTTGATACTCTTAACGAAGCTTTTTATAATTTCTGAATATTTATTTCTACATTATTATTTGTGTGTATATATATACTGTGACTGAATTTTTGACTAAAATATTGTGACAAATTCCGATCATGTGATTTGCAGACTAAAAATATATGTATAAATGGAACGTTTTTTTTGTGATTTTGAAATATTTTTATTTTTGCTTTTTCAGATGCAGCAGATATTTTGAAGAATGTCATTTTCGCACAATTAAAGATCTATGCACCTCCTTAGATGAAGTCTATTTTTTGTTTTATTTTGGAAGATTATTTACTATTTTTCAAACAATGAGTCTATGGATCAGCACCAGGCTGTCGAGGATCGTTTTCCCATTTCAATGACTCTAGAGCATGCGCAACATACACATACATGGAATGGCAGTTAAACTGGGAATATTGAACGAGCAGCCGTATATATAATTTAAGGCTTTTAACTAAAAATTATTATCGAAACGAACACTTGATAAGCAGTTGGACACATCGCACCCCAATAACGAAAATGACTGAGTTCAAAATTTTGGGAAATCGTACTCAAAAAATGAACTGTTGTTTTTACAGTATAATACTGGCAGCAGAGATTCCAGTTTGAAACTGTAAACGCACAGTAATAAACTAAAATTAGCTATTTTACAGTTTATTACGGTGAAATTATTACCAATTTACAGTTTACAACAAAAATTAGCATATAAATTACATGCAAATACATACACATTATATACACACACATTACATGCAAATTACATTGCATACAAATTTTAAATTTACATATTTTAGTACAGTTTATTACCATAAAACTAGCTCTATTATACTGTAAAAACAACAGTATAATACTGGTAGCAAAGGTTCCAGTTTAAAACTAATAAACTGTGAAACCAGTAGTTTTTACCGTTTTTTACTGTAAACTAGCAATTTTACGGTTTATTACTGGAAAATTAGCTGTTTTATACTGCAAAAACAACATCTATATTTTGCAGTGTACCAGCTATTGATTTTAAATCGAAACTTAATGCTCTTTCTTGCTACAAAACTCGCCAAGTTTGTTTAATTAGCTGCTGCATGGGAGCGAAAAAATGGTATAGTGACACGTCATATAAGTCTCATAATTTGGAAGAATTTTGAACTTAAAGTATGAACTATGTTCGATTCCTTCGCATTTTCAAACTTTCTTAAATGGCGATTTCAATCTTGATAAAAAAACACAATGAGTTTATTTGGCAAACATTTGCAACAGAGCAGGTAACAGTTGTTAAATATCCAGAAATTGAACAAATATCATAAAACACTGCACACTCAACAGTACACCTCGTATTTAAATCTAAATACGCGAAGCATTAATGCTAATTCACAGCGCAAAAGCTTTCCTGCACAACGGTTATCAGGCGAGGTTAAAGCTCGTTCACAAAGCGAATAATAATGAACACAAAAACAATAACTATTTTCAAAACTTGCAACACTTATAAACTAAGGCGACAAAAACTAACCATTACTACAACTAGAAAGTCTGTAATAAACTGCACTTTCATAAAGGTGTTTACACTTAAAATATAATTGCATTCCTACCAGATATTCGATAGTAAACTGGACTTGCACAAAGTTTTCTGTTACACTAAAAAATGAATGTTGTTTTTACAGTATAATACAGGTAAGTTTATAGTAATAAACGGTAAAAATTGCTAATTTTACTGCAATAAACTGTAAAATTTCTAATTTTACAGTAATAAACTGTAAAACTGCTAATTTTACAGTTTGTTACCTTGCTTTTTACAGTTTTAAACTGGAACCTCTGCTGTCATTGTTTTATAGTATAATACAACTGAATTTTACGGCAATAAACTGTAAAATTTCTAACTTTACAATAAGAAACTGTTAAATTGCTAGTTTTACAGTTTGTTAATGTGCATTTTAGTTTTAAGTTGGAACCTCAGCTGTCGGTATTATACTGTAAAAACAACAGTTTACTTTTTGCAGTGTACTTAAGAAGTGTTTTTCTTACTAGAAAAGTTTGTGAAATTAGGCTAGCGATTTTCTAGTAGTACGGTACTTTTTTTTTTAATTTTTTTAATTTTTTACTAATTGGTGATTTTACTAAAGTGACCTGCCCTAACTTTTGCCCTCAACTCGATGTGATTTTTCAACTACCCCGAGGTTCATTTGTGGACACCCTGTACGCAGAATTTATGGAAAATCAATGTGCAAATGACTTCTTCCTGACCGTCTTCCATATGTATAACTGAGAAAACAATTCAAACATTTTTTAGGGTTATAGCCAGTTAACCCTTTATGTCCTAATGTATATATATATATATATATATATATATATATATAGTTTAAAATACACCAAATAACATGTATACCTAGTATACAAATTTTGAAACTCAGTAGGGTCTAAGACCCCCTACAGCCTTAGGACCACTAAAAAAAAAGTTTCCAATCACAGGTACAAGCTGTCGACCTCTCAGTGAAGTACAAGGAGTGGTACACTTAAAAGCTTCAGCGTGATTCCAGCCATTTAGGATTCATAATATTAAATTGATACAAGCAGGTCTTCTGAGTCCCATCGGGGCTTAAAGGGTTAAAGCATTAATGAAAATTAAGAGTAGTTATGTCTTATATATTCTTAAGGCACTTACAAAAATAATTAAAACTGTGCAATGTTTGATGAATTATCGAAATCCATTGCAAGCAGAAAAATACATTTCCCCTTGCTGGCTATCTTTACTTAAAACTAGTGCAACACCTGGAACTACTTTAATATACCCCCCCCCCTCAATCGGAAATTTGGCGACTTTTTTTTCTCGCCAAGGAAAATACCTGTTTTTGTTGTTGCCACAAAAAATTTGTTGCCACAAAACTTTAAAAAAAAAAAAAAAAACTCAAAAAATAGTACAAAATACAAGAAAATACTAAATTTGGCGACAGCAAAAACCTAAAAGCTGAAAAAACCTAAATTGGCAACACCAAAATAAGAAACAGCAATCCTAAAAAGTCCGTAAAGGAGTGCCGGATTAGGCGCGTAATTTTTGGGTGGTATATCAAAGTTATACCCAACACCTCAACAGCAGTGTCTGATCCAAGACTTAAGGATAAAAGGACCACATGAAAGAATGTGATGAATAAAATGCTTTTGCCTTGATAGCGTATCAGCTTCTTTTAGTTGTGTTTACGTATTTATAAACACGCAGAAAAATATTTAATAATATCGTTAATGATCCCATTTCAATTGATAAATAAAAAAATCCATTTATTATGTTAGTTTCATTTATCTGTTTTTATGATTTTTCAAATTTCAAAGAGCGCTCACACGAAAAACTATTCCACCTATTTAGGATGACGTAATAAAGACATGCCTGATTTGGCCAATATACACCTGTACACTCATCGTAAAGATTATATTTACAACATAGACCGTTATGGTATTTTCATTTGTTATCAATGCTTAAATGATAGAAATTAGCAATTTGGAAATTTTGCATTTGGGGAAATTTTGCTATTCAGGTTCATCTTATACCGTAAAACGTGGTGAATCGGTACGCTTTTCAGATTTGATTCTAAAAAGAGTACGTATTATTATTTTTTTAATTTGATTTTTTGGCAAAAACTTCTTTCTTGTTTTGCTCTTGATATTCCGAGTAAGAAAAAATATGTTGGACAGTTTTTATTGATTTATCGCGCTGATAAGGGCGAATCGGAAACACATGTTAATTTTTTTTCCCAATTTTAACTAGTATTAGGTCTAACAAAAATTAGTAAAAATAATGGGGGAGAAAAATAGCAGATAGTAACTGTCAAATAAAGGTTTATATTTCTATACCAGTAAACGTTGTGATTTGTCAAAATTCGAAAATAATTTCGAACTTATGCAAATTAAAAATTAATTTTAAGAAAATGCATTTGATTTGAAAAGCAAAAATTAAATGTAAAGTAAAGTATCCGATGTCTTTCACAAAAATGATCTTGTTCTTAAAACGAACATTTGTGGCTTGGCTGTTTCATAACATCTTCTGGGAAGAACCTTGTCTCTTCTTTAGTTTCTTGCAATCTTCGAGTTTCGGAGACCCTTTTCCCACGTATTCATCGTTGTCTGTTTAGGACTTTTGTTGTACAAAAGCTGTATGACTCTTTTCCATGCATTTTAAGTTCAAGGAAGTGCACGGGAGAAAAAATCCTTTTAAATTTGAACCTTTCTGGAACTCTAAGATCTAGCTCCTTATCCGAAGGGGTAGACAGCAGTAAATCTTTCTCCTTGTGTTGACTACAACAATTGAAGTTGGAATCTTGTAATTTTTTAAGCAGTTTCCTTCGATTCTCTTTTTATCTTTTTAATACGTTTGAATCGGAACAACAGAATAAAATGTTTCGATTCGCTCCGCAAATCCTTATCCTATGGCATCGTAAAGAATTCTTCATTTTTATGGCAAAATTGAAAAAAAAATGTCAATTCTAATGTGGTACTCGATTGCTCAGATATATGTTTAATTGAAAAATACTTTTCTTAAATTTAAAATATAAAGAGGTCTATACTTAATACAAAGTTTTGCAGACGATGAAAACTTGATGTTTTTTAGCGTTCTGGTCCCAGTTTATAAGCCAGTAATGTTGTCAGAATGACCCGCTTGCAGCCTAGCTTATAAGCCGGTCATATTGTCAGAATGACCCGCTTGCAGCTTAGTTTATAAGCAAGTATTGTAGCCAGAAGGACCCGCTTGAGGCCTAGCTGAAAGCCAGTTGTGTTGCCAGAAGGATCCGCTTGAGGCCTAGCTGAAAGCCAGTTGTGTTGCCAGAAGGACCCGCTTGAGGCCTAGCTTATAAGCCGGACATGTTGTCAGAATGACCCGCTTGTGCAGATCAGTTTACACTGCTCGACATTGAAAATGCAACACCAAGAAGGAGTGGTCAGAAATTGATGAAATTTGGTAAGAAGACAGAGACAGCATGGAACAATAAGTGATATTTATTTCAAAATAAATAAGCAAAATTTAGAGCGAGGACGGCGTCGGCTCAGTAAGAAGTAGGACCACCGCGGACAGCGATGCACGAAGAAACACGTCTAGGCATGGAGTCAATAAGCCTGCGGATGGTGTCCTGAGGGATGGCACTCCACTCCCTTTCAACCATTTGCCACAGTTCGTCCTCTGAACGAGGCAGTGGCAGGTTCTGCAAACGGCGTCCAATCACGTCCCACACATGTTCGATTGGTGACAAGTCAGGAGAGTATGGTGGCCAGGAAAGCATCTGTACACCTCGTAGAGCATGTTGGCTGATTCGAGCACTGGGAGGCCGGGCGTTATCCTGTTGAAAAATTGCATTTGGCAGACCCTGAAGGCAGGGGATTGCCACCTGCCGCAGTACATTATCTACATATCGTTGGGCCGTCATAGTGCTCCGAATACGAACTAGAGGTGATACGGAATTGTATGCAATAGCGCCCCAAACCATTATGCCACGTTGTCGCGCTGTGGGGCGTTCCACAGTTACTGCCGGATTCGATCTTTCTCCACGTCGACGCCACACACGTATGCGATGACTATCGCTGGACAAACAGAAGCGGGATTTATCTGAGAACACTACGGTTTGCCATTCTGCCATCCACGTCGCTCTGGTCTGGCACCATTCCTAACGTCGGAGTCTGTGCTGTGAGGTCAATGGCAGTCTTCTTAGCGGGTGCCGTGATTGCAGGCCACGTGCAACCAGTCGACGGGAAATGGTTCTGGTCGACACAGGAACATCCAGGGTACCTTGCATGTGCTGCAGAATCGACGTACAAGTGACTTGCGGGTCTGCCACAGCTTGTCGGTGAATCCGTCGATCCAAGCGGTCTGACGTCACTCTGGCCGCACCTGCACCCCTCAATGTGGCTACATTTCCTCTTTCCAACCATCTCCGACACAGCCGATGCAAAGTGCTTGCATCCATGTGGGTACCAGTTGCAATTTAACGTATGGACCAACCTCCCCTTCTCAGTCCGATCATTATACCCCTTGTAAAGTCGTCTATATGCTGGTAGTGTTTTCGTTGAGGACGGCGTGGCATTTCCTCCTATCACACGTATCCTTCGAGACAAAAACCAAATTTCTCCGATAATTAGTCTGGCAGAAAAACCAACATGAACATAGCCCACTTTTCAACTTCATTCTCTTATTCACGTCTTATTCTCTATCTTACTTCACGTGCGTCGGAGAGCTGCGCATTTCATATCATTTGCATAACTTAGTGACGTGCGTCTACGGTAAAATTTGCATGAATTTCTGACCACTCCTTCTTGGTGTTGCATTTTCAATGTCGAGCAGTGTATAAGTCAGTAGTGTTGCCAGAAGGACCCGCTTGAGGCCTAGCTGAAAGCCAGTTGTGTTGCCAGAAGGACCCGCTTGAGGCCTAGCTGAAAGCCAGCTGTGTTGCAAAAAATGATCCGCTTGTAGCCTAGTTGATAAGCAAGTAGTGTTGTCAGAATGACCAGCTTGCAGCCTAGCTTATAAGCCCGTTTCTGTTGTCAGAATGACCGGCTTGCAGCCTAGTTTATACTCTCTGAAATTTTTTCGTGCGACCTCCGAGACATCTGCGCACGCGCCAAGTCTCTTCGGACTTTCTCGAAATAGGGGGAAAAGCAACGAGGAAGTAGTAAGCGAACAAAAGCTGAAGGCATCGGGTAGTGCGTATCCTAAACCTATCTCCCCTTTTTCAGATGGAAGCGTCCGTGGCTCCCAGGCGCACAATACGCAAACAGACAGTAAGCCAGTAGTGTTGCCAGAAGGACCATGTTTTTGTATTAGAATGCTCTATTACGCGATTCTCGCAATATTTTGCAAAATCCCTCTTAAACTATCCGTTAACATGCTGTTCTCGCACAAATTCCACTTAACAAGTTAAAAAATCCCACATACACTGGCGGAAAAAAAAATCCCAACACCAAGAAAGACTTGTGTTAGATTAACGAAATTTGGTAGGCGTGTTTATACAACTGAAAGATGACATCGATTGAAATTTCGTGTTCCGCGCATAAGTGTGGAGCAGCTGGCGTCACTCAGAACATGCAAATAAGGCTTGTTTTAAAAGCGTGTTGTGAAGCTCATGTGTATTATTTTTCCGTGAATTTGGACGAATTGCGTTCATGTTAGCCAGGAATACCTTTTAAGAAGACGAAGAAGCCATTATCAACAGCACACCGAGTTTAAACGAGGTCGTACAAATTGGCTACGAGAAGGTGGATTTTCATTTCGCGATATTGCAGAAAGACTTGGGTGGGAATGTTTCCACCATGCATGATTATTGGAAGCTATGGGCAAGGGATGGTACTACCTCAAGAAGATCGAGTTCCGAGCTGCCACGTGGCACGAATGAGAAGGAAGATCGCCGAATCTTGCGTACGGCTGTGGCGCATCGTACTGCATCTGCGGCTGACATTCGAGCTGCAGTTGGTACCGTCGTGACCCAAGGAACGGTAAGAAAATGTTAACTTCAAGGACAGCTCCGAGCCAGGCAGCCTGTAGCCGGTATTCCATTGACTGCAAACCATTGCCTTTTCCGACGGCAATGGTGCCACGACAGAGCTCACTGGAGGTCGGAGTGGAGATCTGTTGTAATTTTTGATGAAAACAGATTCTGAATTAGTGCCAGTGGTGGCTGTATATTGGTCAGAAGGAGGCCAGGGGACCGCCTGCATCCAAGCGGTCTACGGCCTAGACACACGGGACTCACACCTGGAGTTATGGTCTCTGGAGCAATTTCCTACGACAGCAGGGGCATTCTTGTAGTTATCCCAAACTCACTGACTGAAAATTTGCCGTCAGTCTGTTAATTTAACCAGTAGTACAGCCCTTCATTAGTAGCATTCAAGGGGGCGTTTTCCAACCGGATAACGCTCGCCCTCACATCGCTGCTGTAACGCAATGTGCTCTACAGAGTGCTGACATGTTACCATGACCTGCAAAATCACCAGGTCTGTCTCCAATTGATAACGTATGGGGTATCATGGGATGTCACCTCGAGCATCATCCACAGTCAGCAATGACGGTCCTAGTATTGACACAGCAAGTGCAACAAGCATGGAACTCCATACCACAAAGTGACATTCGGCACCTGTATGACATAATGCATGCACGCTTGCAGGCTTGCCTTCAAAATTCTGGAGGTTACACCCTCTATTAAATTAACATAATTTCACATTTGCACAGCATTTTCTTGAGCTTAAATTAGCCAGTGATCTTGTGCATTTAATCAATTAAACATGTTAACTAGACAATTGCATTACACAAATTTCATTACTCTACTGCAATTTTTTCTTGGTGTTGGGATTTTTTTTTCCGCCAGTGTAGTATTTGCAGCGGCCATATAACCCAAAATTTACCAAGCACCCCATGCACATATTTATGATCATTTTCTTAATGCATTTTTTTTTTCAATTCTTTTCTCAAGTACTTTCAGAATCTTCTTGGAACAGCTGGGAAAAGAAATGACCCAGAATTAAAAGGGGAAAAAAGTTTTCCAAACTTTCAAAGGAATTGGAGTTTTGATAAAAGTCACTTAAAGATAAAGAACACCAAGAAAAAGGTCGTCGGGGCTTTAAAATATAGCCCACTAAATACATCAGCCCAGTTAAACTTCGTAAGAAAAAAAAAAGGCTAGATCTATTTTTCCTCTTGGTGTTGGTCACTTTATTTTTTACTTTTTAGAAACTTCACCGGCGATAAATCCTTTCGATTAGAAGATTGATGAAAAATAAAGTTGTATTAAAATAGGTAATGGGAAGTTTTTAATTTTATTAAAACAATATTAATATGATTAAAATTTCGCAGAAGCAGTTTTGCATTTTTATTTTTTGGAAGATATATATATGAATTACTAAAAAACTTTCTGTTTCAAGATGCTGCCACAAACGAGACTGCTGCAATGCTCCCCCCCCCAAGGAAATGCTACATTTCCTTGTTCACTTGACAGTCTTTGGCATGTAAACCTGTCTTTTTCTTCGTATTTTTATGCACTGATGATGGGGCTTGCATTTTATAGCCCCGAAACAGCTGTTTGCTGAGTTTTAAACTCTTTTTAATGTATATGCTTGTACTTTTAACGTTGTCTATTTTTACTCAATATCTCTGGTTATTAGATATTAAAATCATATCTGAAAAACTTATTTTTAATAGTTAATGTTCTTAAATGCGTTTCAAATAGCGAATGCACTATTAATGGTTAAAAGAATTTTGTGTATGAACATACACCCGAATTCATGAAATTTCTGAGTAGTCTATTAAAGCGGTTTGTTACGCGTACTCTGACGAAAGTAACAAATTAAATGGTGCAGAAAATGGCAATATAATGGATTGCGGATCAATACATAATAAGCTGCTGATATTGACTTTTCATTTAAAATGATCAAAAAGTGTCTTTAAAGGTGAGGTGTACCTTTAGATGTTAGATGTATACAAGAAAACGTTCGATCCTCGAAGTTTCTGAATTGCATCGTCGTTAGGCTGTTTAGATGGGATTGGGAATTTTCTTTTTCAACACCATTGTATTAAATATTTAAACTTAAATGATGCCAACTCTTTACATAAAAGCTGCATTAAAACCAGTTTGAGTGGAAAATTAAACGATAAAGCTTGGAAAATGTTTTAAAAAAAGAGCAATTTTAGTTGTAAAATGAGATAGAATACATTTTTTACCTCGCAATATCAAAGGGTTTGCTATTTTAAAAAGATGTTCTACGCTTACTTAATTCTATTTCTGACCCAGTCAGAATTTTAATAGTTGATCGCGATCAAGAATTGTCACAAGGTTCTGAAAGATTGTTTTTTTTTTTGAAACTTTTTTCCTGAATTTTTGTGCTTAATAGTTGATGACTCTGTTTCTGAAAGTAATTTCGCATACTCTTCAGTCTATCTTTTTTGCTTTTTTCTGTACTAAATACACACACACAAAAAAAAAAGAATCCGCGTAAATTTTAATATTTTAAGAATTATACCAAAATAAATAAGAAAACAACAAACAATAAATTGCCCATGCAGTAAGAAAGTTGCGCAATTGTAATATAAAAATGAAATCTGCTGTAAAAATGTAATATTGAAAATGAAAATTCTATTAACTTCAAAGCAGACAAAATGAAAGTTCGAAAAATATCCTACTGAGCTCATTTGAATAGTTTGAATATCTTTGGCATAAAAAATACTTGGATTACAAATGAGTTCAAGAATAATTTTTATCAATTTTTTAGCCTCTGTTAATCTCACAACTGTGACGAGCCTAAGGTCAACTCTCCAAGTAAAGCAATGAATAATAGGATCCAATATCTTCCAATCGCAAAGTGAACAAAATGAATCACTAAGTCACAGCAAAGTGAAACCAACAAGCAATCTTGATTGCCCAAAGAAACAAAAGTTTTAGTTACGTTAGAAATAAGATTTATGAATCTTTTATGCGGAACATAAATAACATTAACTGTGTTAAAAATAATGACAAATTACTACTTGCAACAAAGGTAACTGTAATCGCATTTTAATAACTTTCTTAAAAAAAAGTACAGCGAGAGAATTGAAATTGTACATTGTTTATTTCACAGAAAAATGCATGAAAACTTAAACAATGAGAAGATTTAGTTACTTCTACCAAGAAATGAATTTGACGCTTTCTTTTTTTATTCTTTTATGTGCGTGATTCGTTGAACTGAGACAACTTATTTAAATTTTTACTTTCGAAAAAAAAAAAAAAAAAACTGCAAATGTATTAAGAATCCATAATCAAGCAACTAACTTATTTTACCGAATTCGTGGCACAAATACTTTGAAAATTCTTTTTCCTTTTACGTTTGAGATTGCTTTAGTAATGAATGCGTTTTCTAGTTAATTTCATTTTTCGAAAGATATATCATTCAAGGAATATTTTGCGAAGAATTCTTCGAAACTAAGTCATAACTTATAATTGCTTCTGAAAAATATCAGCTTTGATTTTAGCTTTTAATGTTCCTTTCTCCATTAAAGCAGTCTGCGAAAATTGCAGGCTCGTATTGGAACTTTTTGCGAAATTGGAACAACGGGGATTTGGACTAGTAACAGAAAGCCATAAATCTAAAAATAGAGGATTTCAATTCAAGAAATTGCATTACGGTCGCAGGTACGAGAAGTCATGATATTTTATTTCTTCTTTCTGTTCTTTACTTTTTTCGTTCCATTCTTTGGAATTTGCACCACGTGAACTTTTATAAAAGTTTTCACTATCTGTTTATAAATTCGACATTATGAATTATTTGGATTATTTTAAAGAGAAACCGAAATATAATTATACGTCAAATAATACTAATACTACTAGTAATAATAACAAGAACAGGAACTAGAACAAGAGCAACGACTTCAAAGACAACAGCTTTTATAAAAATAAGGGTAATTGTAATAATGACAACAACAACGACAGCTATGGAATAGTAATGATGATAATGCTGTTAACACAACTATAGAATAAAAATAATGATACTTCTAATAACAACAACTGTAGAAGAGTTGTTTTTAGAATAATGATTCTAAAAACAACTAGAGAATAGAAATGATGATAATACTAATAACAACAATTATAGAATAGTAATAAAGATAATACTAATAATTACAACTATAGAATAGTAGCAATTATAATACGCACGAATAGCAACAACTATAGAATAGTAATAGCATTAATATAATAACAACAACAATAGTAATAATGATGAAGGGCTGTTCATAAAATATGTTACACTTTTTTTCCAACTTATAACCCTTGTTACAAATTTTCAAGATATGTTACAAGAACGTAGTGTTGTAAAAAATGCTGTAATTGTGGGATGTTGGTCTTCTTTTTACTCCTTTTCTTCCCCTTGTCGCAAACTCACAATTTCGTTTGTATTGAAACGTTATTTTTCCTTTTTGGTTGTAAGTTTCTACCTCCAAGTTAAATATTGAAAAATACATTTCTAATGAAAGAATTTCTATCAAACAAACAAACTCGGCTGTTTCGATCCATGGACTGCAGTTTCGTGCTTATTATGCACTCATCATATACGAAACTAGCCGAGTTGGAGGCAAAAATCCTCTTATAAAGCAAAGAGAGCCGAAAACAACTGGTAGCTAATGTGAAATTAGAACACCAGCGAGCGACCGCACTTCGTACGGTACAACTCGTAAATTTTAAGGCAGAGCTCGGGTATAAAGCAGTGAGTAACCGCCCTAAGCAAGGGCTAGGGCAGAAACATGCAATATGCATGTTCCTGCCTTATTCTTTGATTCAAAAAATAATTCCATAGGCATAAATAATGACTCGTGATCGAAGTTTGGGACGCATTCAAATTAAACAATTTTTTAAAATAAAATTTTGGTTCTTACTGAGTTATCCATCAGTAACGACCGTATAATGAATAATTAAATTTTTGCATGTGAGTTGAAATTAGAGAATAAATCAAGCTTGTTTCATCAATATGTTCAATATTGTATATTTTGGGAGAAATATTGATACAATTTTTTTCGATGAGTTTTTTCATCACAACAGCAAGCTGACAAATCTTTTCCAAGTGTCATTTGGCATTACTAATTTGATACTTTGGGAGAAAATGTATCCCTTAATTGCATCCCGATTTAAAAACAATTGTTTAATACCCTCTTAATCTTGATGGGGAAATTGTGTTTCTGATTTCTTTGCCGCGAAAAGAATTTTTTTATTACAAAAAGCTTCAATATCAGAATTTTTTTCCTCTTTTGAAAATAATCCCCTAATGGATAAAAGTTGAATTAGGAATGCGTTTTAAAATACTTAAAAGTAATCTAATAGCCGTTCAAGAATATTTTTTTCGCTAACGTTGAAGTACACAACAGAATGCAGAGAGGAAAAAAACTCAAACGGTACTGCCGTTGTCACTTTTATTAAAATAGAAGTTTTTAAAGGCTTTCATGACATTTACAAAGCTCGCAGGAGAATTGAACCAAAAAATACAATGGACTTTGACATTAAGCTAGCAGCGCTGCTTGTTAAACAGTGATTAAAATATTCTACTTCGAAATAAAACTGACGATCGATTGCAAATGCATTTATTTTTAAAGAACATTTATACAGTATGGCGCAGTTAATTTAATCAGGAAAAAATTGTTAAGAGAGATTGAAGCAGCCTAAAGTTTTATCGTTCAGATAAATAAAATGTAACATACTGAGTACTTAATGCATTTAGTAAGTGCTTCATAGAAAGATTTTCTTTAATTTTAGAAAAAATATTGCTTAAATTCTGAGCAGTACTTGTTTGGAGTGAGATATTTTGTTATATATATATTTGATTGTGAAACATTGATGAATGGGTCTTTTAGCTGCTGCAAGAAAATGAAAATGAAAAAGATAGAATATTGCGTTTTTCACTTTCATTTATTCCTGTTTACATTGAGATCTAGACGAGACGTACAAAGTCACCCCCACAAACATGTAAAATTTAGTATTTTTTAAATACACATCTTTTTTCAAAAAATAATGTAACGAGTCCGTTGCACCTTCAACTTTCTTCAAATGAGCATTCCAATCTTGAGGAAGTAACTATAAATTTATTTACAAGTATTTACACTATTTACAATAAGAGCAGAAAACAATTGCTAAACATCAGCAATTAGGCAACAAACAGTACACTGTACTCTCAACAGTAACTCAGCACCACGTATCTAACGTGAACAGTAATTAAGCAATTACAAAAGCAAAACAACCATCCGCCCAAGCGAACGAAAACGAGCATCTCAGAAAACCCATCTGAGAAAAACTGACTGACTTGTGTTCAAGGCCAGCTTTTTATACTCTGAAGGACATTTCTACTACGTTCTAGAAATATCTGGAGTATTCTGTTTCATTGATAAATTCGAACAATCCATTCACGAAACTTCTAGTAAAAAGAAAACAAAAACACACTCAGCGCGAAAATTTCTTCACGCTTATTAAAGTTAGGGCAAGTGTAAAAACTACAAAGTGTTACAGGGCCGGTATACAAGTGATAAAAGTGATATCTTCAGATACTTTTGCAACATGACGTCAGATAAAACCAAAACTAATAAAAATGATGCAAGGCAGGAAAAATAACAACTATTTACAAGATTTGTAACATTGCCCCCTTCCCAAGGACTGCACGTCCCGGGCAGTACAATCCCCAGAAAGGAAGCAAGGGAAAATTTACAGGTGCACACCTTACATGATGACCAATCATAAACATGATAAACAATAACAATGAGAACATGAAAGAAATAATCACATTGATGAAGTAATATTACAGACAATTAAAGGCAAAAGTTATTTACAAAATTTACAAACAAATTACGATGGTAGATTTAGATTTATTTTACGAACTATGGCCATAGTATGGGGCTAGCCGATCATAATGGACAACCCTAGGTTTTGAATGTGATGACTTCTGGATCCTCACTACGACGTCGTTCAGCCGGTGGAGAACTGTGTAAGGTCCATCCCAATGCGACTGCAATTTGGGTGACAGACCTTTACGTCGGATGGGATTCCATAGCCACACCTTGTCACCTTCTTGAAAGTCATGGCCAGTGGACCTTGTGTCGTATCGGGTCTTCATCTTCTCCGTCGCGATGTTGATTCGCTCCCGTGCGAAGTGATGAACGTCCTCCAACCGGGCCTGGAGATCCTGGACGTATTCCTCAGGCGATGAAGGCGCATCTGGAGGGAGACCGAAGACGAGATCACAAGGTAGCCGAAGCTCTCGGCCGAAGAGCATCTGTGATGGGGAATATCCGGTGGTCTCGTGGACAGCACTGCGGTAGGCCAGCAGGAACAGAGGAAGTTTCTTGTCCCAATCCTGTTGATTTTTGGAGACCATAAGCGAGAGATTATTAAGGATTGTCCTGTTGAATCTCTCCACCATGCCGTCCGATTGTGGGTGTAGTGGTGTCGTTCGAGTTTTCTCAATTTTGAGGATTTTACATAGGCCCTTAAACACAGAAGAGATGAAGTTTCTCCCCTGATCGGAGTGGATCTGCAAAGGTGTTCCATATCTCGAGATCCAATGTAGTGTAATGATCCAGTGGTAGCTTCTTGATCCGGAATGGAATATGCTTCGGGCCATTTGGTGAAATAGTCAATGGAAACGAGGATGTATTTGTTCCCATCAGTAGTTTTCGGTAGAGGACCAAGAATGTCGATCCCAATTCGTTCGAAAGGAGCTCCTACGTTGTAAAGATGTAGCTTCCCGCGGCTTCTTCTCTTCGGTCCTTTACGGGCAGCACAGGCGTCACAAGAATGACACCACTTCTCCACGTCATCCTTCGCCTTGCTCCAGAAGAAGCGCTCTCGAACCTTGTGGAGGGTTTTCAGGATACCAAAGTGTCCTCCAGTCGGACTACTGTGCAATTCCTTTAGAACGTCTAGAATTCTTGATCTGGGAAGGAGTAACTGCCATTTGAATGCTTTACCATCGTCAGATTCCCATTTCCGATACAGGACGCCATTTCGCAACTGGAGAGATTTCCATAGAGCCCAGTATCTTTTCGTTGCAGGACTGTAGATAGAAATGTCTTGCCAGCTAGGTCGCCGACTGTCCTTTTCCATTAACTCTATGATAGGCTTTAGGTCTGGGTCTTCAAGCTGATCTTTTCTTACTTGGTCGTCACTCCATGGATCAGGATCTGAAGATGATGAAGTAGCAGTAACTTGACAGGCAGTAGGGATTGTCGTCCCGTACTGTTTCTCTATTCGGGAGCAATAATGGCAGTTCTCGGAACAAGGTCTTCTTGATAATGCGTCAGCATTCCCGTGTGACAAACCTTTTCGGTGCTTAATCTCGATGTCATATTCCTGGAGCCGCTGTATCCACCTGGCTACCTGGCCCTCTGGATTCTTGAAATTCAAAAGCCAAGTTAAAGAGGCATGATCGATTCGGAGCAGGAATTTACGGCCGTAGAGGTAATGATGGAAATGTTCTACAGCTTTAACTATGGCGAGCAATTCCTTTCTCGTGACACAATAATTTCGCTCCGACTTGGATAAGCATTTGCTCCAGTAAGCGATGACATGTTCGTTACCGTCTATTTCTTGAGATAAAACAGCTCCAACGCTCTCGTGGCTCGCATCAGTGTCAAGTATGAAGGATTTTTCAGGCTGAGGATAAGAGAGAATAGGCGTTGATGTTAAAGCCTCCTTCAGCTGTAGAAATGCATCCTCGCATTCTTTGGACCATTCAAATTTTTGTTTGCTCTCCGTCAGCTTATGCAAAGGTCGTGCAATGTTGGAAAAACCCTTCACAAACTTCCTGTAGTACGTGCAGAGCCCCAGGAAACTTCGCAGCTGATGGACATTTTCGGGACGGCTCCAATTCTTGACTGCAGATACCTTATCTGGATCTGTTCTTACACCCTCAGAAGAAATAATGTGACCAAGGTAGTTCACCTCACGGCGGAACAAATTACATTTGGACGGGCTTAACTTCAGGTTGGCTTCCTTAAGCTTCTGCAGCACCTTCCTAAGATTAGCCAAATGTTCCTCAAAACTGCGGCCTATGATGATGATGTCGTCCAAGTAGACAAGACAGGATTCATAAGAGAGTCCTCGTAGCACTGATTCCATAAGACGCTCGAACGTGGCTGGTGCATTGCAAAGGCCGAACGGCATCACTTTAAACTGCCACAAGCCTTGTCCGGTTGTAAACGCCGTCTTCTCTCGGTCGTCGGGGTGTATCTCCACCTGCCAGTAGCCGCTCTTTAAATCCAGGGTCGAAAACCACTTGTGTCCGGAAAGGGTGTCCAGAGTGTCATCGATCCGTGGAAGAGGGTAACTGTCCTTCTTGGTGATGTCATTCAGGCGTCGGTAATCAACACAAAATCTGGTGGAGCCGTCTTTCTTTCGGACCAAGACGATAGGGGATGCCCAAGGACTGGATGAGGGTTCGATGACGTCATTCTCCTGCATCTCTTTTACGAGGATCTCAACCTCTTCCTTCTTGGCGAACGGTAGTCGTCTTGGATGCTGCTTGATAGGGGAATGATCTCCAGTGTCGATCCTATGCTGCGCTAAACTCGTGCGACCAACATCTTCGGGTGTAGATGAAAACACCTGCTTGAAGTCGTCCACCAATTTTTCCGCAGCGTATCTTTGATCCTTCGATAATGCTGCACTCCCAATTAATTTCGAAGTCAAGGATTCGGAAGACACAGTCTCGGAGGAATCAATTCTTCTGATGATGCAGTTTACGGGAGTACAAGTTGCCAACACTTCTCCTTTCTTAATATTCCTCGGTCTTTCACTCACATTGGCGACTCTCACAGGAACTGCATTCTTTGAAAGGTCCACAAGTGTAGATGCCACTAGTACTCCTTTTGGGCTATTATTCTGGTTAGGATATTCAATTAAGCCGAATTTAAAGCTGTTGTTTTCTTTGATGGAGCCAGGTATTAGTACTTCTGATCTAGAGGGAATCAATGAATCAGTTTGGGCTATTATTTGATGAGCAGATTTTAAGTTATTCTCGGTATTGAAAATCACTATGTCTTCCCTCATCGAGTGCAGCTCATTATTTCTACAGTCAATAGAAAAATCAAATTTTCTCAAAAAGTCCAATCCGAGAATGAAGGGATCTGTAATGTCAGCGACGAATGCCGTGTGATGGTAAGTGGCACTCCCGAACATTATTTCTAAGTTCACTTTTCCTTCAATCTCGATTTTGTCACCTGTCACAGTTTGGAGAGTAACGCAGGGCGGCGTCCATAAGATCTTGAGTCCAAATTGACGAGCCACATCAGTCTTAATAATGGTAACGTTGGCTCCTGTGTCCACAATCATTTCGCAGGGAAACCCATTCACATAAGCGTAAATAAAGAGTCCGTTGCAGCCGCCACTTCTTGGGGAAATCTGGAAAACTTTGGGAGACTTCTTCTTTTCTTGGCGAGCTTCGCAGTTTTTTCGTACGTGGCCCTCACCGCCACATTTCCAGCACTTCAGTGGTTGTCTACTTTGGTCTTTACGAGCCGTAATCTTCTTCAGGATCTCCTTGACCTGTCGCTCAATTTCCGAGAGACGAGTCGAATTCGAATCCGGGGCACTCACTTCCACGCTCCTGATTGAATGGCGATCCTTGCGGGATGCTTGCTGTGCAGCCTCGAACTTCATTGCGTAGACTAGACCAGATTTAAGATCTTTAATGTCCGCCATCCGGAGAGCCGTCTGAATTTCTGGACTTCGCACTCCGTCTATGAAGTAGTTCAGCGCCAGGTTATCGCGAACATCCGAAGGACAGTTCGAGAAGGCGAGATGGGAAAGCCTCTCGACGTCTGCTGCAAAAACTTGCAAAGTCTCTCCGGCCCTCTGCAGTCGGGATTTCAGCTGGAGTTGGCTTATTTCTTTTTGGCATACTTCGCCAAAGCGAAGCTCCAAGGCCGATGATAAGGCTTCGAAGTCACGGTGCTTGTCCTCTGGAAAGGTCTGTAGTATATCAGCTGCATCCCCTCTCAGCGAGGCTGCAAGGTGACAGGCTTTCGTGGAAGAGTCCCAGGAGTTTGCTTCTGCAACGATGAGGAACTGCTTCTTGTAAATATTCCACGAGGTCTTCCCGTCAAACGTGGCCAGTTTGATGGATGGACGAGAAGTTCCAGCTGCAGCTACACAGTCACTTGAGTTGTTGGAGGATGCTGATAACTTTGATTCAATTTCTTTAATTTTCTTTTCCATATGGTTTTCTACTGTGGTGATTCGGTTCTCAACGCTGTCAACTTTTTCTTCTAGAACCTCCACTTTATTTTCTATGTTGGTAAATTTAGTTTCCACCAAACTTTTCATTGACGTTAGATCGCTCTTAATTTCTTCTTGACTTGAAGTTATGCTCGCGGTTAAATCACTCTTTAATTGTTCTTGATTTGTTGCCAGATCATTTTTTAATTGTTCTTGATTCGCAGCCATGTCATTTTTTAATTGTTCTTGATTAGTTGCCAGATCAATTTTTAATTGTTCTTGATTCGCAGCCATGTCATTTTTTAATTGTTCTTGATTCGCAGTCATGTCACTTTTAACAGCGTTGATCGCATCAAGGAGTTTTTGCAGTTGTTCCTCCATTGCTCGAGTAATCACCATAAAATTCAGAAGTCAAAAAGTCCTTAGGAAGAAAAGTCCAAGTTCACAGATAATTCCAAGAAAGTCCTTGAAGATGCCCCACGTTGGGCGCCAAAATTGTAACGAGTCCGTTGCACCTTCAACTTTCTTCAAATGAGCATTCCAATCTTGAGGAAGTAACTATAAATTTATTTACAAGTATTTACACTATTATTGTAACGAGTCCGTTGCACCTTCAACTTTCTTCAAATGAGCATTCCAATCTTGAGGAAGTAACTATAAATTTATTTACAAGTATTTACACTATTTACAATAAGAGCAGAAAACAATTGCTAAACATCAGCAATTAGGCAACAAACAGTACACTGTACTCTCAACAGTAACTCAGCACCACGTATCTAACGTGAACAGTAATTAAGCAATTACAAAAGCAAAACAACCATCCGCCCAAGCGAACGAAAACGAGCATCTCAGAAAACCCATCTGAGAAAAACTGACTGACTTGTGTTCAAGGCCAGCTTTTTATACTCTGAAGGACATTTCTACTACGTTCTAGAAATATCTGGAGTATTCTGTTTCATTGATAAATTCGAACAATCCATTCACGAAACTTCTAGTAAAAAGAAAACAAAAACACACTCAGCGCGAAAATTTCTTCACGCTTATTAAAGTTAGGGCAAGTGTAAAAACTACAAAGTGTTACAGGGCCGGTATACAAGTGATAAAAGTGATATCTTCAGATACTTTTGCAACATGACGTCAGATAAAACCAAAACTAATAAAAATGATGCAAGGCAGGAAAAATAACAACTATTTACAAGATTTGTAACAATAAATTCCCCATGTCAAGATAAATTTCGAATAATTACATTGAACTATTCAAAATTTAGAAGTCCAAGATTAAAATTTCTAGATCAAAGCACAAATATATACCAAAAAATGTGTTCCACCTGCAGCAGTAGTTTGAGCAGTTTAATATAATTCTTGTTTTGTTATTCTTGAATATTCATTTACATGCATTACTTAGCCATTAGGTTTTTCAGAATAATAGAAATAATAAACACGCTCAATAGCCTTCTACTGCAGTTGAAAAATTAGCCGATTCATTTCTTTAATGCCCTTTGTTATCAGTGTATGCGTATGTCTTCAGAAACTATCTACAAATTCCTTTCAGAATCAAATATTGTCATCACAGCTGTAAAAAGAAAGTCTCGGCACAAAGAGTGGAACTTTCCCCCGACTTTTAAAGAAATTGGAGTTTTGATCAAAGTCACTTACGGATAAAAAGCGTCGTGGAAAAGTGCCGAGAGTCAGAAATATAGTCAGTCAACTAAATGCATCGTTTGAGTTTGGGGCGAAAACGCCGGGAAAGATCTTCGTTGATTTCCTTTCTTCTTTTTCTGATCAAATGTTTGGAACTTTTTCACACTAAGTGAGTGGTTTAAATGAATAACGGCATTGTCAAAAACATCAAAATAAACATGAACAGTTGATAATAATAATAATAATACTAATACCAATAACTAACAACAATAATAGTGACAATAATATTACTCATAATAACTAATAACAATAATAGTAACAATAATACTAATAATAATAACTAACAACAATAATAGTAACAGTAATAACGACAATAGTACAACAATAATAGCAACAACGAAAACAACAACTAACAACATTAATACAATAATAACGACAACAATAACGAGAATAATAATAACAGTAATGACAATAATAATAATAATGATGTTAAGAACAGCAAGAACAACAACAATAATAATAATGACGTTCACAACAGCAATAACAACAACAATAATAATAATGATGTTCACAACAACAATAATAATAATGACGTTCACAACAGCAATAACAACAACAACACTAGTAATAGTAGTAACAATAATACTAATAATAACAACTAACAACACTGATAGTAACAGCAATAACGACAATAGTACAACAATAATAGCAACAACAAAAACAACAACTAACAACAATAATACAATAATAACGACAGCAATAACGAGAATAATAATAACAGTAATGACAATAATAATAATAATGATGTTAATAACAGCAATAACAACAACAATAATAATAATGACGTTCACAACATCAATAACAGCAACAATAATAATAGTGACGTTCACAACAGCAATAACAACAACAACAATAATAATAGTAATAACAATAAAAATAACAATAATGACATCACCATAAAATATCTAAATTGTGTGAATAGTTTACTTGCTGTTCACTTTAACGTGATTATACTGGGTGTTTCAGAACTTTTCGGAAAAACTTTAAGGGGGATATTACACATCAGGACAAACAGTATTAAAAAGCAAAGTAAGGGTCCTAAACTATTTCGGAAGGAGATAGTCGCCATTAGTTTAGGGTCCAAATTTCCAAACGGTAATAAAAATTTTGCCTAAGAGTTCTGAAACGCCTTGTATAATTGTAATAAGCCATTCACACGTCAGTAAAAATTTAGTTTGTCTTTATCTAACCAAAAGCTGCTCTTTTTGCAATATCATTTGTAGTATTGCCAATGTGACGAGACTTAATGATGGTTAATATGAAACAGTACAAAACTTCAAGGCTCTTAAGTTATATAAGGTATTAAATTGAATAACAAAGTTTCTTCCATGGAGCATGGAACAACTAGTAGAGGAAAGGCAAACTGACAACAGACATAGGTATAACAAACCGAAAACCAGTGTTTTTCTATTAGTGATTCTAGCGAAGTCACTTGTAGTAGAAAATATGTTTACAATACTTCACTATTTTAAATATTATTATTTACGTTCAAAATGTTGTTAAAGTGTTTTTATAGGTATTTTATATTATAACAGTCAAGTTTGTAAAAGCAATTACTAACTAAATAAAACAATACCTTCAGATTCAATCGCTTTTGAATTTAACATTATTTTAAGAACTGGAAAAATTTATTATAAGGTTAGAAAAACACAGCAGCCATAGAAATACTTCTATAATTTTGTGCCCGCTTTGCAATGACTTTCTCTGGATACGATGAAGTGATGACGTTGTTTGCGTATATCAAACAATAAATAAAATTCAAAGAAAATTGACGTCGGTTAAACAAGTTTCTGGTTGAAAGAGTTTCGAATAATTGAGTCTCTACTGTGTTCATTTCACGATGCATTTTCTTCATTTATAGAACAACTCCTCACACACTATATCCAATTATAAATGCCAATCACAGCATTTCAGATTTCAATAGAAAATTTCAATCTCTTATCCAGAAGAATTTGGAGCAACCGTAAAACTTGTTCATAGTATTCCTGCTTTAAGAAATTATTTTGAGAATCCTTATAATATTTTGAAATTCGATTTTAGAGAAAACAAATGAAAGCATCAATTCTCCGGCATCATTACTCGAAAAGGTCTAAAAATAATGGGTTCATCAAGTCGTTCACTAGAAAGCCATCTTGGTATTTCTTTTTAAACCAAGAACAACCGCATTTCATTTTCAATGGTCTTTTCTTCAATCATTTCTTCCCGAAATAAGATTCAGTTTTCTTAATGGCATTCCTTGGAATATCATGGTAGGACCGCATTTCAATCATTACTTTAATTTTTGTCCATTATAGAAGTCTTGAAATGATTTAGATATTTAAATTGGGTCCTTTCTGGGAAAGAAAAATAGATTTAAAGGGTAATCACTCATAATTTAAAGAGTGGAACATATTTTCGTGAAAGTATTTTCCCTGGTTGTCTGTATGTTGCTCGCCTATGGACGCTTACTTTATTCTGTGGCCGGTTTATATATTTTTACGCACCTGGATGGACGTTTTTTGCGATTTTTAAAATAGACCACTGAATGGTTTTATTAAAAGGTTTTCTCACATTAAAGTGTTTTCACGAAATACATTTTTTCTTTATGAACATTACTTTCGAAACCAAAGTCCAATCAAACAGTCCATTGTTAAACAAAGTTGCACAGTTAAAGAAAACATTATTTATTAAAAATAAATACAGTGAACTCTCACTTATACGCCGGCTCAAGGGACCAACAGAAAAAGGCGCATAAGTGAGAAAGACGTATAAGTGAACAAGCCTATTCAAAGGACTAAATCGCAACATAGTTTCTAATAAGAGAATGAATAAGAATGTTCCAAAAGAAAAGGGACATATTTTTACTACGGTTTGGCAATTACTGTAACGTTACTATAATGATAAAGAGAAAACAAAAATGGTAGTATACTTAATTAAAAACTGTTCCCTTTAAAACGATGCATAATAGATAATTGTCCCTCTCCGAACTCTAGTTCATGCGGAAAAAATGCCTTCCGTGAGCAATAAAGGCGAAATATTTAGGAGGAAAGTGAAGAAAAATGTTTATTTCTTAAAAGAGAATAAGCAAAATTTTTTACATTTTAAGGAAAATTTGGCGCATAAGTGAAATATTTATCTTTAGAGTGACGTATAAACGAATGATACTATAATTATTTTGCTATGGAATGTGCTTGGACCATTTAAAATCATCGTATAAGTGAAAAAAGGCCATAAATGAGGCGGCGTATAAGTGAGAATTCGCTGTAGATAAATAAATGAGTAATATCAATAATAATAAGGCTAAAATTTATGCTTGCTCTAAAAACATCATTTATTTTCCAGAAAACAAAAAGAAGGAAGGGAAAATCCCTTTAAGAAATTAGATCATTAAAAAATAAGAAAAATAGTATGTTATCTAAAAGAACAGCATGTAATAAAACACTGCTTCAATGCAAAAAATTGAACAGTTATTTTTAGAGTATAATACTGGCAGCCGAGTTTCCAATTTAGAACTGCAAAATGCACATTAATAAACTGTAAAACTTGCAATTTTGCAGTTTCTTACTGTAAAGTTGGAAATTTGACAGTTTATTTCCATAAAATTTAGCTTTATTATACTGTAAAAATATCAGTATAATAATGACAGTAGAGGTTCCAGCTTAAAACTGTAAAATGCACGGTACTAAACTGTAAAATTAGCAACTTTATAGTTTATTGCAATAAAATTTACTGTATTTATTATACTGCAAAACAGTATTCAACTTTTTGGCAGTGTTGGAATTATTTTCAATCTCAGTTTTCCTTCAATTTTCCAGAGTAATTTCTGTAAATTCGAAATTTAAAAGTTACACAAAAAGAAAAAACAGAATTTTTCTAAAATAAAAAAGAAAAAGAAAATTTAAAATAATTTTCGCTCTAAAAACATCATTTATTTTCCAGAAAACAAAAAGAAGGAAGGGAAAATCCCTTTAAGAAATTAGATCATTAAAAAATAAGAAAAATAGTATGTTATCTAAAAGAACAGCATGTAATAAAACACTGCTTCAATGCAAAAAATTGAACAGTTATTTTTAGAGTATAATACTGGCAGCCGAGTTTCCAATTTAGAACTGCAAAATGCACATTAATAAACTGTAAAACTTGCAATTTTGCAGTTTCTTACTGTAAAGTTGGAAATTTGACAGTTTATTTCCATAAAATTTAGCTTTATTATACTGTAAAAATATCAGTATAATAATGACAGTAGAGGTTCCAGCTTAAAACTGTAAAATGCACGGTACTAAACTGTAAAATTAGCAACTTTATAGTTTATTGCAATAAAATTTACTGTATTTATTATACTGCAAAACAGTATTCAACTTTTTGGCAGTGTTGGAATTATTTTCAATCTCAGTTTTCCTTCAATTTTCCAGAGTAATTTCTGTAAATTCGAAATTTAAAAGTTACACAAAAAGAAAAAACAGAATTTTTCTAAAATAAAAAAGAAAAAGAAAATTTAAAATAATTTTCGCTCTAAAAACATGGTCCCTCTTTCGGAATTCTCGCATTAAAATAGCCATTTTATTTCTTGCCTTTTCCTTAAACGCACCCCACTGTTCCGAAATACATTTCTATCCACGCAAGACAAAAAAAAAAAAAAAAGACTGGAAAATCTCCTTAAAAAGCCTTAGATCAACGAGGCAGAACATTTGCCTCGTCGTGAACGAGCTTTATCGGGTTGCCTCTTTACGAGCTCGTAAAACAAACTTGCTTCGTAGACGAAAAGCGGCGAATGTCCCTCTTGGATACAGCTCCGATATTTCTCGACGTCGAAATACGATGAGAGACAAACCATGCTTTTGCATTCGTCTTTGTCACTTAGAGATTCAAAAGGTTGTGCGTGAATAAATCAACAACGTTTGTGAACATTTTTGGTCGCTTGTTTTTGAATTATTGCAGCCATTTGGGGTGAATTTGAGTTGCAATGTGTCTATCTAATTTAAACTGCCCCACTTATATGTGAAATAATTAAATATAGTTTAAAAAAACTAAAAAATACACTTTTAGAGTTTATCAAACTAACTTAAATTGTAGGATATGTATAATATAATTAATACTATCATTAATACAAAAGCTTAAACTATATTTCATGATATTTTAACTGATTTCTTTCTGATTTTCACAAAACAATTGACTATTCGATAAGTTTACATGCACTTATAATACATCAACATGTAATATAGTTTAGCCTTTAGTATTAATAATAGTATTAAATATATTACTTTTATATTTGTAAAGAACGCGAATTTTATCTTTTATTCAGAGTTACATACAAACAACCTAAACACTTATACTACATCAGCATGTAATATAGGTCAGCCTTTAGTATTAATAATAGTATTAAATATATTACTTTTATTTTTGTGAAGAACGGGAATTTTATCTTTTATTCAGAAAATACAAATTTCATACAAACAAACAAACCCACATGTGAAACTAATAAAAGCGTATTAAAAAAGCTTTATTGTATTTGCTGGTATTTTTTTAAATTTCAAACTGGGTTGCGTACTGGTTATAAACCATTGCAGGCACGGTGCATTCCCCGAAACTGGCAATCATTCTTTCATGTGGCACCGCTATTGGCAATGGACATTGCCACGAGAATTTTGTCGCCTAGTTTCGCCACTAGATGGATGCACCTGGGCTCTATTCGACGCGAAACTGCACTATTAACTTAATTCTGCCACGATATACTCCATGCCAAACGAGTACTCGAGTGATCATTTACTTGCCGCATAATCATACGACATGGACGCTGTCGACTTTCGGCATCTTGAAAATCCAACGACTGGAGCCGGGTTTGATCTCGCGTCTTTGGGCGTGAGAGACCAGTCTCTTAACCTGTACACCACTTTGTCGACATATTTGTTGGTATATAACGGAAGAAAAAATCTATAATCTGACTACCGATGAAATTGAAAGCCTAACATCCGGTTTGTAAGCGGCAATGGACGCTTTTATTAGTTTTTAGGGATGTTTGCTTTTGCTGATGTTTGTTAGACTCTAAAATGAGTAGAGTTACATTGATTTGAACGAAACACGTGCGTCAAAATTTTATTCTCCCCCATCTATATGGACCCGTCTCAGCTGGAAGCTTGCCAATTCCATATCAACCACGGGCTGCCAGTTAACTATCGTCTGTCTGATCACCGATGAAATGGAACGGCGAGCATTCTGTTCATAGGCAGACATAAATGCATCTATTAAATTGTAGGGATAGCAGTTTAATTTTTCTCCATTTACAACTGTATATGATATGAAAAATGTATTTTTCTTTTTGTTGCTTCCATGAAAACTCTTTGTTTCTACTCATTTCTAGCTCAATGAAGACAATATACAGGGTGTCCACTCCAATCGTGGACCAATAGCTAATTTCTGAACCGTTAGAGATACGCATATAGTTCATTTAGGAAAAAATCTCCAAATTACGAAAGGAATTTTGGGTCTATTCAATGTTTTTCAAAAAATCAAATTTTGAAAGAGTTACGAAATTTTAATTTTTATACAGCCCCCCAGTCCTATCAATCATATTTAGTAAAACATTCTTGATACTGTAACGTTTAAAACTAAAAAAAAATCACTCTTCTACCACAAAAATTGACCGAGTTATGACGTTTTGAAAAAGAGTCGAGTTTTGAAAAATCGAGAGATCGCTCCACCGATGACGTCATGAAATAATGTAAAATCTTGATTTTTCAAAACGTCATAACTCGGTCAATTTTTGTGGTAGAACAGTGATTTTTTTTTAGTTTTAAACGTTACAGTGTCAAGAATGTTTTACTAAATATGATTGATAGGACTGGGGGGCTGTATAAAAATTTAAATTTCGTAACTCTTTCAAAATTTGATTTTTTGAAAAACATTGAATAGACCCAAAATTCCTTTCGTAATTTGGAGATTTTTTCCTAAATGAACTATATGCGTATCTCTAACGGTTTGGAAATTAGCTATTGGTCCACGATTGGAGTGGACACCCTGTATAAATAAGGCCCTAGTGAGATCATGAAAGCGTGCATCAAAATACCATTGCTATTTTCCCTTCTCCCCTGCTACATTCATTAAGATAGAATCGTGATAACTTCTCCGTTTAAAATGAATTATTCCTGTTTGTAGCTTCTAAACAGTTACTTGTTTTAATACAGAAGCCATGAGCTTCAACATACATGAGGCCTGCGTACTATGCGCAGGCCTCCTGACAAACACAGGACAGATTCACGGCACAGAGAGGTTGAAATAACATCTATTGGCACGGCGGGACT
>JAXGGA010006204.1:0-71517 GCA_038373865.1 Uloborus plumipes
AGGTATATTAAATAAAGATTACTACTGTGGGGGAAAAGAAATACACTTTGTTTTGAAAAATAAACGTTTTCAAGAATTTACAAGACTGGAACCAATAGTTACTTTTAAGTGTTACCCACACATCAGACAATGTTGATGTGGAAGAATTGATTACAAAATAAATCAAATATTCTGTTTTTATCTCTTAAGGAAAATTAAGTTGGGGATAAAAGGGATAAAAGAAAAGTGTAAAAAACTTCTCAAAAACTTTTGGGAAAAAAATGGGGGGGGGGGGGGCAAATTTGGGTGCTTTTTGAGAAAAAAAAGATAAACATTTGAAATGTATGACAGCGAAAGATCAAAAAGTAGGCTTTTGCAGTTTTTGCAAGATGGAGTAAAGTTTTGATGTTTTAAGTTTAAAGTAAGTTTAAAGCTTAACTTCCAAATGATGACGGCTGTATTACCGTCTTCTTCTGCTGTGGATTTAAATTTCATTCTCACTGAGCCAAACTAACTATAACTTTACTGAAAATCTCTTAGAGATAGTTTCGTGGTTGCCTCATTCTGACATCGTAACCTAATTCGGGGGGGGGGGGGGTAGTCTTTTCTTATGCGCAAACTCATCATAGATAGTGGACAAAAATGTCAAGAAACATAATGGAGAATTTTTTAGCTTCATGGATACATAGGATAGGGGGAAAATGAGTTAAAAACCAGGAAAACGGTTAAAAACTAGAATGTCGCACAATGCAGGTCTTGGAGGAGAATTCTCGTTTTATCAAATATCCAAGAAAACGTGCTTCCCAGAAACCGCGCGTTTTTCAATCCAAACTTTGAACTGTTTTCCTCTTCCCGCTGCAGAACCTCTTCAAGCCCTATCGTATATAGAGCGTTTTTATGCGGCGCATGTAAATTGGCGAGGCAACGCTAATTACATTAATTGCTTCGCGGCTGGTAGCTAGCATGCTCGCCAACAAACGGCGTTTGGCTAAGCACCGGACCAATCCCCGACGCTTTTTAAAATATTGCTTTTCCCCTCCTAAATGGACGATAATGAAAATGTTATCCTTGCAATTTATTCGCACGATAGATCATCTCCAGGCTCAAAAGTGTGGAGAAAATCCGGGCCTAGATTAATCCATAAGAGTCGAAGAGCTCTTGACATTTATGGTGCGTACGAAAGGGCGAGATTAGGCGTAGTCTTCCCAAAACCCATGATTATAAGGCTTGACATCATTATTTTTCAACAAGTTCTCTGTTTTATATTTTCTCGTCATTGTAGAACGTCACGGAAAGAAAATGTCCAACCCTTCCGACACGTTAGCGAAGATGGCTGCTGCATAATGGCAATGGCTTTTGTTGCTTAAGTATTGTGGGATTTTAACTAATCATAGTCATTTAGGCCTCGTGATGGTTCTCAACGGCTTGTGTACTCAATCGATCACAGAAGCAAATAGCAAGAAGGATAAAAACGACGCTCCTGAGAATTCAGCGCTTCATTGATAAAGATTCACATTAAGCGAAACCAACATTATGGACAGTGACATTGGGCGCGCGAGTTTTATTTAACTAATGGGCGACTGGAAGCGGCTCTTTATGTTGAGAGAGTAAAAAAAAAAGCTAATTAGAAACGATGAAAAAAGATGTAGTTAATGTACGCAGATTAATTACAGTTGAGATGTTTCTTACAAATGAATGTATATTTCACTCTTTTAACCATTGATGGGCTCGAGTAATTCAATGCGCTTTCGTTCAGCAAGAGTAAATACTAAATGTATTACATTTTTTAAAGCTAATTTTATCAAGTTGTGGAGGGCTGGCGGTTACACGGTTAAGTGATGTTCCAAGTCTGCCATGGCAATCACTAGCTACATAATACTTTCTTCTATCACTGTAAAAAATGAATATTGTTTTTACAGTATATTACAGCTAATTTTATAGTAATAAACTATAAAACTGCTAATTTTAGTTTATTACCGTGCATTTTACAGTTTTAAACTGGAACCTCTGCTGCCAGTATTATACTGTTGTTTTTACAGTATAATGCAGCTAAATTTTACGGCAATAAACAGTAAAATTGCTAACTTTACAGTAAGAAACTGTAAAATTGCTAGTTCTACAGTTTATTACTGTGTATTTTAGAATTTTAAATTGGAACATCGGTTGAAAGTATTATACTGTAAAAATAAGTTCTTTTTTTGCAGTGTAGAATAAAATTAAATGTATTTAAATTTTATCTATGTTCTGGTCCACGCTACCCATCTTATTGGGTTGCGGCTCTCATGTTAAAAAAAAGGTTGCGCTACACTGACATACATGATATACAAGCAGAAATGTGATGTTTGTATTTAACTCAGTTAAAAACAGAAATATATTCTGTGTTTATTTATGTGAGAATTAAAAGCGAAAAGGAATAAACGAGCAATCTCTCATTATGATGTTTCAAGTGCTGGAAACGTGGTCTTTGTTAAATGAGCACTTCAGACATTTTTAATTGCCAGAGACTTCCGCTAGGCTCTAGTGACATCATATTAGCATGTTATGACGCCAACGAAAATCATTACAGTCTTATTCTGACATCATTAAAAGTTATTTAATGATGATATTAATGTACCTCACGCATCAAGCAAGTTTAACTCTGGGCAAAATTAGAAAATGTAAAAATGTTTCAGTTTATTTTAATCGTAATGTTAAGAAAGCTATCAAAACTATTTTAAAGGATATTTTTTAAGATACTCACATGTGGTCTTTAAGCAATTTTCATTGCTAGAAAGGATAATTTCTGAATATCAAAAGGAGTCATGTCAGTGTTTTTTTTTTTTTTTGGTAGTTTTTATATTTTGATTTATGTAATAGGTGTTTCTACAACACGTTGCCATTTAAAAATGATTTGAGGAGAAAAAAAAAATTATGTAAGCATTTTTTACCTTTTAAACAAATCTATTTTGCAAAAACTGTTACCATTACTTTCAAATAATGAAACCATTTTTTGTTTTATTATGGGTAGAAATAATTTTATTAAGTGTCAACATTAACATTATGTCAGTGGAAAATTTTGTTTGATACAGATTTAGTTCCTTTTTCCGTTACCATGCATTTGTATATAGAATATTCACCGAACTATCTTTTAAGTGTGTCTCTACTTTACATTGCCACGCATAATACACAATTTTATCTCCATAACAAGTAATACAGTATGAACATAAAATAAAGATATTTAAAAAAAGGGGGGGGGGGAGTTGTGGGCATAAGCTTCGCAGCTGATTCCATAGAGCAATATTGAATCATTGTTAATTGCAGTGTGATACTAAGATATACAATGAGACTTTTGTTTTTGAATAAAGGGGAAGCCTCAATAATCAGGAAAATACTGGATTTAAAATTTTTGAGACAGAAAGCCAGAGCCTTCCGTAGAGGCCCCCTTGATTTTTCTTTCTTTCTTTTTTTTTTTTGGACAATGTAGCGGAATTTATTCCACAGACAGTTTTTTACTCCTCGAAACCAGTCCGCAGGTGCTTAAAAAGAGAATAAGTGTTTTTTTTTTAAGTGCACCATCTAGTTGCTTAAAAATAAATTTATTACATTTATAGACATGGCCAGGCCATTCACCCAGGTAGCACAAGAAAAGTTTAAACGTTTCATAAACGTTTTTAATCCGTTGTCACAACGTTAATAACCATTTTACAACCTTTAAAAAACGAAGTGTGCTACTTGGGCAGGAAAGCCCAACCAGCAGCGTGTATCCTTTAAATCAGTTGCTGATTGTATAATTAAACTGAGCGATTAAACGATCATTCCAAACTCGACGAAAAATATTAATGCAATAAATGCCTTTATAATTAGCAATGTATGAACAGTAATAGTATTCATATTTAAAAAAAAGTATATCCCGATTCTTATGAGAACATTTCTATTTGATCTGACGATCTGAGACATTTTTAGAAAACTCATGGCACATTTGTACAGATAATTGAAATTCAATTTATTGCAAATGCGCATTTGTCAAACATTTTCAAAGTTAAAAACTTCAAGAAAAGCTTCGTACCATATGGCCTTAATACAATGCTCTCCAAACCAAAAAGAAATATACAGGAAAAGACTCATCAGAATTTTCAACTCCATCAATTATTTTTCAATTAAATTTAGGACCATTAAGAGTAATTACCGAATATTTTGGAGGGGAGTATTTCCGCAAAACTTAATTCAAACTTATCTCGAAATCAACGTGTTATCACCGTGATAAAGCGGAGATCCCACAGTCGCAATTCTGGAAGAATTCTTTGGCCCTGTTTCCCCCCTTCCTTGGTCTTCTATCGACCGACGCTTAGAAATTAATTAAAATATTTCCTCTCTCTTCCGTTGAGGACTTCAAAGAAGAGCATGTAGTGCAAGGAAACTCGTCAAATATGTCTAAAGAATTTACCACTTTCTCTCGGCGTAATTAAACTTTGATAAACCCGCCTTTCTCCCCAAAAAGTAACCAAACAAATACCTAAGACAGCTTCCTCTGATATTCAGAATAAACTTATAGGGATTGCTGAAGTTAATCTTTTGAGAAGGAACCTGAATTCAAGAACACCTTTCCTAGCGAGTTTCTGGTCTCGGGGAAGCATTGCGTTGCTGAAATTCTTGATTTATCGTTTCTGAATTGTCCATTTTCTGGCATTTTTCTTGCTGAATTCTTCCGTTGCAAATGTCCTCATTTTGTAATTCAAGATTCCCTCCCCTCGAATTGTTGGATAGTTCAGAACTAGCCCTAAAATTCATTTATCATTGGCGATTTGGAAGCTCGTGTAAATGTGGGAATTCTTTGGACTTGATACTGCGCTTAAATACCTTTGCCAGAAACATTTCTATGCAACGTGTTTACATAATTAAATACTGCGACGGAAATTTTCATTAAACTGGCCAACACATGTTGATTTTTGATGTATTCCCGAATAATACAGTAAAATCATAATATGGAACTTTATTATAACAAAGAGTTGTATTCTGTATTTGACTTCGCTCAAAGTATTTTTGATGAAACATCGCGTTTGAAACATTTTTTTTTCTTCATTTCTTTAGAATTTTCACATTCGTTTGAGTAAAAATTTTTTGTCCATAGAGTAGGAATTAATACATTTTTACGTATTACATTACATAATGCATGGCACTTAATTTTAAAAGCTTTTTTCATGAACTGTTCTTTAAAAAATCGTATTTAATAAATGAAAACTTAATCAATATTAAGCCTTAGATCAAAATTTATCTCTAGTGTAATACACTGATTGTAGACATTGATGATCGAGGTTTAAAACTGCGTCGCAGAAATTAAATACATTTTTGTCAAAAAAAACAAGATAAAATTTCAGTATTTAAATTTAGGGTTTAATTGTGGATATTTTTCTAATTCATCCACACGATTTTTTGAAATGCAAGAAATTGCCAAAAGTAACTGATGCTTTTGTCAACAAGTCTACTAAAAAATCATATTTGTATAACTTCCTTAATTTCTTTCGTATAATTATTCACGTGATATACATACAAGTTCATGAATGCCGAGAAATCTTGCATTTTCCTACGTCAAAGCTAACTGGTAAGCACTGGAAAGATTCAGGGCATAAAAAACTGCTCAAAAAACATCTTCGATAGAAGAGTCCTTCAAAAGCCACGGGAAAAGCCCATTCGAATGAAATTCGACACCCATACTTGGCTATCTTTTGGCCACAGTTCACCTCTTGTATATGATACTTCAGAACGGAGCAAAAAGCTCTCTATTCAATATTCGCCGGTCTACGCCAATGAAGATTTCAGACTGTCCTACTTGTCCTTTCAGCAGTTCGACTTTCAGCAGCTAAATAAGAAGAAAGCGCCGTCCTTCGCTTCAAATCTTTTCTTCTTATCTTCTTTTCTATTTATTTATTCTTTTGTTCAAGAGGAAGAGCAGAAAAAATGAAGAGGAGCCACACAGACACCCTACTTTGACTCGCATCCTACTTGATTTTCTTTCGCTTTACCTTATATGCAGGGCAAATCGGATAGATGAGAGGGGGGAGGCAAACTCCAATGGCAAAGAAGATCACTAGGAAGGTCCTAAAACCTATCGATCACGATCAACAATGCATTTGTTCAATCCCTTTGGGAACCCGGCAGCAAGTCTGGACGTAGAGATTTTTTTTTAACTTTAGAAGAGGAGAATAGATCCTCGCGTGGTATTCACGCCGGGGCTCTTATCCTTGTCTTTAGTCCGATGTAGTGTATATAAATCCCTAGAGCTTCTGCTAGTTGAAAAAAAAGAGATCTTCAATTGTTAAATAAATAAATAAATGTCACTGGGAATAGGAGAATCATCTATTGACGCTTCCAAAAGTTGCCCCCTGTTTACTTGCTAATGTAAGCATTTTCTGACGGAATATTCAGCAAAACAGTTGTGCTAAAGCAAAAGTCATCCGAGTCCTTTTTATGAAGTAGGAAGCAACATTTACTGAACGCAATACACATGAAAGTAGCTCCAACACACTTATCTCATTTTAGAAGAGACATCGACTGAGTTAGAGCTCCCCCAATAGGCTAAAATTGTAAAAATTTTACAACGGCTTGAAATTGCTTCTGCTGCCCTGAAATTTCATTCAACAATAACGTATTTAGAAATTCTACCACTAAAAAGTTCACTTTAATAAGACTATTTCTCTGTCAAGACTACAGTAACTAATACTAATGAGTAAGCACTGCTTACTCATTAGTATTAGTTGCTGTTATTGGTAGGGTTGCATTGAGAATGTATATTTAAATAATTTTAGTAGAACTTGGGTAAGAAATTTTGAGAATAATGTAGGAGAAGTGAGAAACAAGCGTTTTGTTATTAATTTAAGTCAGTAATTCATTGTTTTCAAACAAATCTCATGATTATTCATTCCTTTATTTATTTTATTTTTTTTCTTCTTCAAAGCAAAATGCAAAACTTCATTTTCAGAAACAATGCTTTTATTTCAAAAATTGAAACAAGAAGACACACTTAAATTGAATAAAGAAATGTGTTTTCATGCTACTTTTTCTCCTTTTATAAAACAATTTCATTTTTTTTTTAATTTAACTTTCTTTCCATTTTTAAATAAATTAACACTTACTTTAGCTTAAAATGGATGTTTTTAAACCAACGGTAAAGAGAGACAGATAGAAAATCTGGCAGATGAAGATGATGAGAAAGAGGGAGAAAGAAAGAAAAGTATTTAATCAGCCTTGGTTGTGGAGTGGAGATCTCCGGGAAATGCTTACTATTTTCTAAGGAACATTTTTCTGAAAAGTAATAAATTATAGAGGAGATGTGAGAATGGCCAATGGTGTTAATCTGGGCACTCTTCCTCAAGTGGTTTGGGAAGGGCTGAAGGGTCAGGACAGTATAGAAGAACCAACTGATTTAAAATCAAATACATCAGTCGGAATCATTCTGTCTAGTGTTGTGATTCCGTCGTTAGTTATTACGTCAATCGGTGTTTTCTTAGAACTACAAACTCTTGACAGGTATCTGAAACAGTTTTGTTTTCATGTTCCTTATTGGTAACTTTAAAATAATTTCATACTGATATGCAGAAAGCGAAGATACTTTTTGAACCACACCATTAGTCACACATATCTTCTAGTGACCATCCTTCTTAGACGAGGTTGATATTCTGTGTCTAATTTCTTGGTGTAAGGCTCCTATTTAGAGGACTACGTCTCCTGATTTTCTATCCGCAGCATTAAGAACAGAACTTACTACTGGTGGACGTTAAGCAAATTCAGCCTCGTCACTAGATCTCCTTACAAGGAATAGTTGACCAAGACGCTCTTGATAAAAGTTTTCTGAGGAAGACCTCCTTGAGTTTACCCGGGGTAGGGGACCGCAGTGGGGGATCAAAGACCTCCAAAAAAGAAAACTTGACACCCGAAACGATATGATTCATACATCATCGGACTCTTCAGACTACTATAACAAATGTCTTGAGAGCTGTGATTATGATATCGACCTAAATGAGACTCAAACGATGCAACTTGCATGTTTTGCAATGGACAGTTCTCGAAGACACTCGAGAAGAACCTTGAGTTATGTGGCAAATGTCAGCACTTTGATTTTGCTTGGACTTAAAAAGTGAGATATGTTTGTGGATTCTGCAAATATTTGTTTTCGGTAATAAATAAATTTTGTATCATTTTGCATTTTATTCTGCTACAAAATAGTTAAAACTATTGTTTAACTTTTTTGGCGGTTTCCAACATTTCCATCCCATTTTTTCTAGTACTTTTTGAAAAGTTTTATGTAAATACTTGTTTCAATTTGAAAGAATTAAGAATAGTAATTGTTTTGCTTCATTTCATTCAGTAAAGCTGTTATAGTCGTAACTAGGGTTAACAATCCTGAAAGTAGTTTTTAGTCAAAAACAGAAAAAGATCCTCCTATGTCACCGTTTTCTCTGCATGGAATTCAGAAAGACATATTTACAAAATTTTGATTAAGAGTGAGAATAATTTTTATATACAATTCTAAAAAGCCTCATTAAATAGATTGAGAAACTTCTAAGTCGATACTTTTTTCCAACTATGTTATTCTCAGCAACAGAGGTATGCTAGCAGTTTAGACTGGAATATGTACTATCTCCGAATCCTCATAAGATATTTACTTTTCAGGATGATGACAATACTTCGATTCATTAAAATTCAGTAACTGAATTGAAAGGATATTCAGTGCAATCTTTCATTAAGACGATTTAGACCCTGCCCTTGAAACTGAGCTGGATTTGTACGGAATTCTTTAAAGAATTAGCACTAAATAAACAAACAAACAAATAAATAAATAAACCAAAAATTAATTCTTAGAAAAATAGATATGATTTTAAAACTACAACAAGTAGTTAGGAGTGCTAATTACAATTAAAACCTTGTTCAAAGTTTACGGAAAAACAATAAGTGCTTCCAGATGAGTTAAAACGTTCCTACTCTTAATATGCTTTAATGAATCCTTAACGATATGCCTCAAGATACAAGTTTCTTAATGAATCTTGAGTAGAGCACCCTACTTGTGATTAAACTGCACGAACTGTATGAATAATAGTTTAGAGCAAAATATTTTTTGGAATTTTTTGATAGTACACAACGTACATTACATGAACCTTTTCTTAATAGGAAAAATCTAAGCTATTAACATCCTTGAAAGCATTGTGTTAGTGTTAACACACTTCTTCAACTACACATTCTTCAAACTGTAGAAATTATGGTAACAATATGCTTCTCGCTAATCCGTTTATTAAGTACGTTCACTTTGTTTTGAGAGATTTTTTTCTTTTTTTTTTCTGTTTTTAATCATTTGCCTCATGAATGTTTTCATCAAAGAATTCACTTTTTAAGCGTTATTATCATTCACAACAATATTTTAACATGTGCTCAGGAATATTTACTGTGTGAAATTACGAGTAGGAGTTTTACTAATAGATCTTTTTGGTTTTGGGCGGAATTCACAAATCAGGCACGCGTCCTACTCATATGAACCTATTTTGCTTAAGGCATATCACACATTTCCTGAGTCGTGTGTTACTGCTAAGAAAATTACAAAGTTATACATCATAATTTGAGAAATGTTTGAATTTTAAGTAAATTGTAAATGTATTTCTTTTGTAACAACTTTATAAATAAAAATACATAACTAGTATTGATGATATGAAAATTAAAACTCATTTTATTTTGCTCATAAAAATTTGATGTGATTGAAGTCTGAGTCTGTATAACAACCTATATTTTTCACACCTCAGTTACTTTTATAGGTAAGAGATTAGATTTTGAACTTTTTCTTTAGCATGCTCAATGCTTATGTCTTGAATTAGTTGAACAGGGTGTAATGGAAGAGTTGTCGACAGTTTGGTGTTTTGGAGTCGATGGTAATACCTCTTGTCACTATAGTATATTTGGAGTCTGTCCTCATTACCGTACTCCAAAAGCCAAAAAGTTGGAATATTAGAAAATTTTAATCGACAATCAAAAATGTTTTAGATATCTGAATGACCAATGACAAAAGTAATGATCACTAAAAGATGACATGTTGGTTCAAGATGAAAAAGTAAATGATGTCCAAGAAGTAAAAGCAAACAACAGACAAAGAGAAAACCGTTTGTTTCTTCAATTCTTTTTTACTTTATTTAATTTATTTACGTACTTTCTTTTATTTTGTGGAGGAAGGGGGGGGGGTGTCAGAGCCATAACATCACCTGTACGCGACAAAAAAAGAAGGTCCTTTGTGAGGAATCTTGTGCCCACAAGTATTTTATTCTGCATTACGTGGGTGGAGCAAGAGAAAATGAAAATTAATGAATCTTATTAGAATCCAACGGGACTCGTTTGACGTTAACACCTGAGAGCTCACGTAGATGATGTTGTGAACTTTCATGAATCGCTGTTATAGCGTAAACAAAAGCTGGTCGGAAATTGATGAATAAATTATGGTGCCAACAATCTCATTATTCAGCTCTTTTCGTCGACCTAAACAGTACACAAAAGCACCGTATAAAAAGGGGATCGCTCACAAAATGATAAACTTTAATTGCCGATGCAGGTAGCGAATGAATGTCCTGTTTGCTACCCAGAGGGGCTTCATGCAATGCATAAATGTACAAAATGTAATAAGTAAAATTTGGTGCCAAAGTTATAAATGGTAATATAGATCAGCGTTCCTCAACCTTTTTTGACCGGCAGACCGGCAAGAGCTTTAAAAAAAAAATTCACGGACCGGCGCTTTTTTCTTTTCTTTCTTTCTCATATTTTAATGTAACAAAACTGCATCTTCGGACAGTTAAAAACATATGTTTTTTTAGAGACTGGTGAGTTTTTTTCTCATTATTTTTCTTCTTTTCTTTTTCCAAAAGAGAACAAAAACATTTAAACTCGGGGATCGTTAGACATTTGAACGTTGGAGAGTTTTTACAAACTAATAATAAATGGATTAATAGATATAAAATTTTACTTGGTGTTAATAGTTGGGGCTTCAGAAGTGTTATAAAAGCATTTGAATGTTAAGAATAAAATTAGTTAGTGTGTTATTATTATTTGTATTTGTGTATTGTATTAATATTTAATAATTATTGTATTAATTTTACATAAGTAATAAACATTGGTTAAAAATAATAGAAAACTACGAAAATTAATCACAAAATTCACGTAAAAGTATGTTGTTTAGGATATATTTTTATTCTTATTATTTTTTTTTCTTTGAGAAAAGAAAACATTTTAACGTAGACGAGCAAAAATCCGAAGATCGGTCAAATTTTTCCTCGGACCGGCTGCCGGTCCGACGGACCACAGGTAGAGAATCGCTGATATAGATAACTGAATTAGGCTTGAAAAAGCTACAAACAGGGTAGAAATTTCGAAAACTACCTACTGCCATAGGGTGGGGGAAAAACTAGTTAAAATAAAATAATTGAATTAGGCTTGAAAAAGCTTCAAACAGGTTAGAAATTTCGAAAACTACCTACTGCTATAGAGTGGAGAAAAAAACTAGTTAAAATAAAAATATAAATATAATTTGAATTTTGACATATCGAATTCAAATTATGTTTCCCAATGACGAATTGCGATTAGTTTTTATGTGTGCGTGTGCTCCTCCGCCACCCTCCTGGTGAGCAGGGCCGGGTAAATGGAGTATCAGGACGCGAGACGCTGGCAGACTACCAATCTGAAAAATGGACTACACGATGTTTAAGACAAAAAACTAAAAAAAGGTAGCAATTTGTGATTGCTCGAAAAAACAAAAGAAAAAAAAAGGAAAAGAAAAAGAAAAAGAAAATCCTTACTTTGAAATATTCGAAAATACATGTCTTTTGAAATCTTAAATAACGAGAAAAATTAATTTAACATTAAAGAAAAAGAAAAATGTTCAACTTAATTCTACATCTAATAAATGTAGTACTGCTGCACAAAGAAATCACTGGTGAACCCAAAGTGCAAAAAGACAAATGCACCTCTAGGCCGAGGTTTTATACAGAAATTCAAACGCTTTAATAGAGTAATTTTTTTAATGCTGTCATAGACAATTGGATCGTGTTTTGATAATCAACGTTATTACTCATTAAGAAACTGCGAGAAAGGATGGAAAGTGCGATAAATTTTAAAATGTCTTCTACAAATGTCATACAAATTACTGTCAAGAATAATTTTCATTAAATTTACATCGACCTTCAATAACTTTAATACAAAAAAATAAATCATCTACACTTAAACTACTACAATAGAATCGGAACTGCAATGTAAAAATTACTATTGCAATCTAAAACATATAAAGAAAAAATTATTTTCATAGAAATGGCAAATAATATGAATAATAATAATAAACGATCATAAAAATATAATATCATCGGTAATAAGAAAAATACTAAACTTGTACTTCCCTACTCTAATATCGTGAAAACAAGTTAAAGTAGTGAAATGAAAGGACTTAATCAATAAAAGTCAGTTTTGAAAATCTATTAATGTTTGAGCAGCAGTAATAAATGATGGTTTAAAACGCAGTTGAAATGTTTTATTTTATAAATGGGTTTAACGTAAATTGTGCTGAAGGGGGGGGGGGTAATAGCCGTTTTGGAATGAGATAACAGCTGTTTTGATTAAAAAGTGAAAGTAACGGTGTCAAACACAATAATAAGCATTGCAAAGATCATTAATGAACCATTAATGCAAAGAAGAAGATAAGTGTTACAATAAATGCAAGATAACACGCAATAAAATGATACATAAAATGCAACAGCAATAAAAAATGTGTTTTGAAATCCATAAAGGATGTTTTGTCTGTTAATTATTGCACGATTTTCTAAGTAGTTCTATGAGAAAAATGTTTTATTTCTCGAAGGTTTTTGTAGAGTGACAAACTTTTAAGGTTTAAAAATACATCTTAATCGGAACAGGCATGGTGTAATTACTCCTACAACTATACCATAAGCGCACTGATAAAAATTCAGGAAAATTTCACGTTAAATATCTATACCTCAGAGCCAGACTAGCGTAAATACAAAAATGGAGATTGTTCACTTTGTTACTGCATTGTATGTAGAATCTTATTCCGAGAACGTTATTCAATGTGGGAAATTCATTCACAACTATTTAGCAGTGCTGAAAGAGTGCGAGTCCCATCCTTTGCATGAATCGGACAAATGTTTTCGTGCTCTCCTGAAAAGTAATAAAAATGGATTTAAGTTAATCTGGTTCTGAAGAACAGATATTACTATAAAATGTAATGACCGTTTTGACAAAAAAAAAAAAAAAACTCCAGAAAGTAATTTTGACTGCGTTAGTAACATCAATTATAAATTTATCTATCATAAAAGTTTTTTTTGAGTACATAGTAGACTGTGACAGAAGCTAAAATAATTAGTTTGTCCCATTAACTAGTAATTTTGATATTTTTATCGCATATTCTGCAAAAAAAAAAAAAAAAAAATAATAATAGTAATCGCTTGAATTCTTTTAAAGATATAGAAGTCGTTTTTGTCCCAACTGTGAATATCTCGCATAATTTAGCGATAACGAATGAGATGTACTTTTTTGTAAAAAATGCCAGTCAAATTAGTTAAGTATTTTTAAAATATGAAGCATTTTTTCTATATTTTAATTGAAGGTAGTTTTTCCGTTTCCAGAAGCAATTTATTTAGGAGGTGGGAGCTAGTGTTGGTGCTCTGTAAACTGAGAGAACAAAGTTTAAATCCTTTGGCTCTAAGGGAAAAAAAAAAAAAAACACTGACGTCTGATGCTGATACACTTTAAAGCAGCTGTTTTCAATGTAATCAAAAATATTTAAAATGTTCAACTCCCATAAAACTGTTTACATTTTAGTCTGTGACAAGCCTTTGCTGGTCGGTAGAAGATTTTTTCCGACGCATGCTGAGAAAGAAAAAAAAATCAAAGCCCTCTTTTTCATAGATCTTTCTGAAAGCGTATTGTGCGGCGAAGTATTTTGGGACTAAAAGCGAAGATTTTCTGATGCCAACAAACAGATGCGAGTCGTTCTGGACCGATCTCCCGACTTTCCTCTGGGGGAAAAGTCGAGTCGAATTCAGAATGAGAAGCGCATTTGTGAGGTTCCACCATTAATCATTCTTCGTAACGGAAAAGAAGGCCCGGAAGAAAATGAATGACACAAGCAAAAGTGGACTTTTTTTGTGGTTTTATGCCGCGGAGATTATTGGGCACTGAGTCACAGGTAAAAGAAAGGATGAGATCATTAAACTGAAAAATATTTGACCTGTGGAAGAGGCGTTGAGAGATAATCTAAACAAAGTCACTTTCCTTTGCTGAATCCGAAGCAGACGGATAACGTTTTGCTGACGGTGCAATTTGTGCAAGGAGAGGATTTTCAGCGGTGGTTTTTGATGGAAGTCTTATGAAATCGGGTTTTTTTCGTGGTTTTTGTATATTTGTCAAGTTTACTTCTCCATTATGGGTTCGAAATTGTAGCAGATCATGGGCATTTTCTAAGGACTGATTGGAATGTAAAAAGCATCATTACTTCACTAGGCTTATTTGTAGGAACTTAAGTACGTTTTGCGAAATGCTATACAAGATTATCCATGCTAAGGACTTCGCAAAACAACATTATACAATCTGTAATAACAGGACATCGCTTTATGCCAACTATGCTTAAAATAAGTATATCGTTGACATGAAGCGCGTGCGCGCGAAGCTATATTACATCTCTCAATTCGAAGTGTTTTTTAACATATTATGAATGGTTAATCATTCCCTCCACATTATATTTATTGTTCACGGAACTGACGGAGAAGACATTAACCGGCCATCTCTGAAGTGTTTAAATAGCTTCAGAAGCAGGCTTAATTTTTTACAGCTAGAGTTTACCACCAATATTTTTAAATCAGCTACTGAATGGTAACAATAAATAATCACCATTGTTTCTTCCTTCGCCATGAAGACCAAGATTAGCAGTCGTCACTAGCTACATGGCGGCTAAGCCAAAAAGTAGCAAGGGGAAAACGGATCGTAAACTAGAAAAAAAAAGAGTGGCGAATAGTAAGTGTGCTTCGACTCGCCACTGATGACCAGAGACATTTCCTCACCTATATCTAGTAATCGAGATTTTCAACACTCATGCTGTATATGAAATGGAATTACCCACTTCTTCTTATTCCATGAGTCATGAGCGATGGAGAGCAATGGACACCATAATCAAACAAACTATTTTTATTTATTTACACAGGTGAACAAGATGGGCAGCCAATTTGCCCTTTTCCCCGGATAGCGGTCAAGAAATATTCCATAAAATTATTATCCCGCTATCCGGTCATGTTTTCTCATCTGTTTTAGATGAGTGCCAAGAGTCCAAGTGACCTCATGCGTTCTGCCACGCGCTCTCGCGGAGGGCAAGTGTGTAAAAAACCAATTGCGCAATCATCGAATTCCTAATAAATCAGTCATGAACACCCCCGCAAGTGTTGCCTCACTGAGAGGATCATTTTATTTCTTACATGCTGCAATATCATAAAAATCACTCTACCGCAGGGAAAATTGTTTGCTCCTCGTTACTTTCGCTAAATGTTCTATCAATACTGAAAAAAAAAAAAAAAAAAAGATCCGATCCCATACTTTTACTGTTTTAATATTTATTGCTGTTGAGCCTCTTAACAAGGGGCAATTATGCCCACGTTATAAGTCTTTTTCATTTAATCCTTACATTTATTGCTTGATTTGTATTTAACATCAATTCATATTTAATTCTTAACTTCCTCAGGTTCAAAATTCATAGGGTTTAATGCACCGCACAGGGGTACATTTCTATAGTAAAATGTGACTTAAAATGAATTTCTTAGTGCCAAGTGCAAAGTTGGGCCGCTGGTCAAATTGGTCAATGGGTCTCCATAAAACATTAAATTAAAACCACTCCGTTTCTAAACCGCGGGGCCTTCTAGTTTCCGACTAGGCTGACATGGCCTTTCGTCAACCTTGCAACGTAGTGGGAAGAACGCTTAGTGTTTCTTCTAATACTTCTAAATTATGGCTTCATTTATCAGTTAGCAGTCAGCAATAGAGGATGATCATCGTATGCACTCCGCTGAATATGTTGTGCATATATATTTTCTAAGTGTGTCTTTTTTTTTTTCTTTGAAATCTTATTTAAACTTTAGACGCAAACAAGTACAAAAAGTTCACTTATTTTTAAAGTGGTCGTTCAATTTTAAACGGTAATGCCAAAGAACTTATAAGCGTTTTCATATTCCAAAAGTAACACAGAAATGAAACTAATGTCTTTCATACTGATATGCTTGATTTCTGAAAGCATCTCACTGATATGCTTGATTTCTGAAAGCATCTCAAATTATGTAACACTAAGTTTCAACAAAATGTTGCAAAAGTATAGTAAGGTGAATACATCTTAAAGTCATTAAACAAATTTGTAATTCTATATTTAGCTTCAACTTAAATTGTCTGGTGTAGATGCTACCATGCTAACTCAAAGTCCAAAAATATGTTTAAACTGTATGAATTACATAAGTTCCAAAAGTTGACTTTCATAAACTCGGTCAAAAAACGGTAAGCAAGCATTCTTCTTCCGCATCCCCCCCCCCCAAAAAAAAAGAGGAGTAATGTTCTTTAAAAAGATAGCTTATTTATTAGCTTATAACTTATATAACTGCATAAAACTTAAGAAAGCACTCTTGAAACTTAAAATTGCTTTAAAGTTCCATTTAAAAATGTATGAACTCAAGTAAGAACTTTTAAATTAGACTCAAAACTTGTAAAGTTCTATACCCAAGTAGCATCAACTCATCGGATTTTGCTCGAACTCCTCGTAAACTGATCCCGTAACGCACGATGACATCGTTCCGATTAGTATCCGAGCACAGTTTTCGATGAGCTACTATTCATCGGAAAGCGATATCCTTCCGATCAACTTTCCCGATGAAAATAAGCCGAGCATCCAAAATTGATTCTAAATTCATCAGCACGGGACTGAACTGCTCGTAAATTGCTCCAAATCTCCATCGTATTTCGGCCAAAACTCGTCGAATTTTGTTGCTCGGATTATGTTTGGCCGATGAGACATATTGGAGCAATTCCCGATGAGAACTCATCGAATCCGATCATCGGCTGATGAGAATTTCATCGGGTTTCGATGAATGGCTGATCATCGGCCGATGAGATTATGCTGCTAGGGTAACTTCCACTGTTGTCTTTTAAAGTCGCCTTTTAACTATGATAAAGCGGAAAATGAATGAAATCATGACCTATGCTTTTAAGCAAAAGTTCTTAACCTGTTAACTGGGTATGACGAAATATTTCGTCATACATAAAAGCATACAGCAATGGGCATGACGAAATTTTTCGTCATGGAAATTAATCGTAATATATTGAACGCATCACGTTCTACGTTGTTCTTATCTATTAAATCTTAGAGTGGTTATATATATGCCATCATATTGTCGATGCGTTATGAATTTTCATGTTCTTGTAATCTGTAACTTGAGCGCTATTAACGGGAAAACGGGAGTTGCATGATCTATACTTCGAGCTGCCACAATTTGGATTCAATTTAGTCTGCATTTCAGTATCTTACATGTTAGTAATAACTTTCTGATTTGAATATTCTTATTGTTAATTTCAGTGTTTTATATATATTTATTAGTAATAAATTTATGACTTAAGTACTTTTTATTTTCTACAAAATATGGCTAAAAATATAAAATATTTTATCAAAATAAATAAAAGTCCTAAGTTAAAAACGATATTCTTTTATTATTTAAGGTGTGATATTACTTATCGCTGCGAAAAAAAAGTCCCCATTGTGAAACGAGTTGAGCAATAGCTAATTCCCCGGTTAACAGGTTAATGACCATTTAAATAAGAAATCAAGTTCTTAGAAAAAATTTAACAGTCGTATCAGACAAAAATCAGCAAATTCAATTCCATGAAAGTTCGTGATTTTTCTTTTTTCTTTATCTTCTTATTGAAAATCTAGCATTTTTTCAGCAGTTAATCAAACTAAAATGTTCATTTCCTGTGCAGTTTCTTGATATTTTTACAGATAAGTTATTGTACATTTTTTCTACTTAATGATTTGTTTGCAATTTTTTCTATTTAACTATATTTGGTAAATTCAAAAAAATAATTATTAAAATAATAATAATAATGAATACGAGAAACATTTTTAGTTTATTACTTTCGCACACAATTAAACTTGACCCCCTCCCTCTTCTTTTTATTACAAGCAAAAAAAATTTCTGAGCAGGACCCTCTGTCCCTGTTTTCGGACTCACAGGTCCAAATTGGTCCCATAAACCAAATCAAGAATAAGCAAAAATTTCATTTAAATGTCATTTAATAATTCTGAAATATGGTTTATTCAACGCAGCCTTCCCTTTAAAAAAATAAATAAAACCCATCTCCAGCCCGCCTAGTTTAAGACGTTGCGACTGGGGATATAATAAGATTTTCTGATTAAAGTGGAGCAGAGCCGTGCGAGGCAGTAGGCGCCATGTCTGGACCAATCGGGCCATTTTTCACCGAGTGGCGAGAGTTAATTCTAATAGCTTGAATGAACCTGTGTTCATTCGACAATAGCATCTTCCAGTTTTGTGTTGCTCTTTCAAACGGAAGCGGCGTTCGCTCTCAAAAGGGGCCCGCCCCTCCCCCGCACACAGTCGTCTCTTTTGTATAGAAAGTGGTGTACGATGTTGTGAATAATGTGATTAATGCAATCTTGCCGCAACAAATGTGCCTCTGCGACAGAAAACAAGAAATTAGGAACCGCTACTCTTCCCCCAGCGCTGCTTCATAAATAAAACCGCAGAAACGTGAGGCGAACAATAAATTGTCTGTCGACATTTTGAAGATAGAAGACTGCGATAATAAATTAATACCTTGTTTTGGAGGACACTTCGCGCTTACGCTTCGTTACTTGGCCTTTCTTCGTTCCCGGAAGGAAAAAAATAAAGGGGGGGGGGGTTCGGATGGAAAAAGGAAAGGGGTTTTTTTGCCAGTGGTGAGCAAAAATGAAAGCCACGGTGTTCATCACTAATGAAGAAAAACGTTTCGTTTTTTAATCGCCCACGTGCCTATGTTTATACGCCCACGCACATCTTGGTCATTAGAGACCTACGGCATTGCTGACTGTTGAGGGTTTTATGAAATAACAGGATAAAAATAATAAAACGGACGTTTTTTAGGAAATGCTTTTCTTATTCCTTTTGCAAATTAGGCGCTTTTATAAGACAGATTTCCATTGTTGGTGTGACTTTTCAAACTAATTGCCCAACTGAGTTTATGGAAACGTCTCTAACACGAATCGAATCTAGGGTTAGAATACTTTCATGAGCTTGTCTATCATACATATAGATGTATATCGAAAGGAAAACAAGAATAGCTCAAATTATTTGTGATAATATTGAGTTAAATTTCAGCTTCTTGATATGTAATTAATCTTGAGCTTTACAATGCCTAGCTGGAATTTTAAACCCAATTTCTGGAAAATAGTCTTAACGCCGACAGCATCGGGAAAGTTTCTCTCAATAAGTCATCTAAAATGAGTAAAGAAATAGTATAGCTTAAATCAGAATAAAGGAAAACTAATTGGGAAGTTTTTTAAGAACTGATTTCTTTTTTTTTCTATTCCTCTTGCAGATTCGACTTTTTCCATGGAATGGATGTTTACTGCTGCAGTGATTTGTTATACTAATCGCTGAACTAAGTTGATGAGAAAAAAGTTATCATCCTACGTGAGCAGTATCTAGAGTTTTCAACTTTTGTAAAGTATTTTCATACCTACCTAAATTCGGTAACCTTCGTCGCAGTAATGTATATACTGCGAAAAAATCTGGATAAATCAAATCATTCCTGAGAATGCTTGTTTAAATTTCAAGTTCTTAACATGTTTTTTATAGTATGATTCACAAAGCATTATTGAGAGTTTAACCCAGTACCAAAAGGGTGAAATTGAAGCTAAATTTCTGGAAAATATGCTCATGAGCTGCTTCAAAAGCTGACTAGGTTTTAAACCCTGTGCCACGGAATGATTTAAAAGTCGCACAACTCGTTATAAAATATTTTATTTTAAGATTATATTAGCTTTAAATGCAAATAATGTTACTATCTGGCAACACTATAGTACTCGAAATGATAAGAAATTTTTATTTTTATTTCGTGTGTGTTCGGATACTCTCAGTAGATTTTAGTTTTTATGTGGTTAAAACAGTTTTTTCCCAGGATCGTATAATTTTTAACAGTAAACAGTATTTGACAACTCATTCGCTTGAAGCCGTTGTTGCAGCTTTCAATAATTAGCTTCTGAATGTTTCTAACTATATTAACAGGACAACGCTCTTTCCTGTTAGTCCGTCCAAAACGTACGTCCCTAACGTCCCACTTTCGGAAAACTGGAACTGTCGGAAACCACCCAAGTAGCACACTTCGTTTTTTAAAGGTTGTAAAATGGTTATTAACGTTGTAACAACCGCTTAAAAAACTTAATAAAACGTTTAAAGGTTATTTGTGCTACCTGGGCAGAGAAGAAGTGGAAGAATTCTCTTTAGCGATCCAGCACGATATGGACAACTTGCATTAGTTTCTGTCGATAATCCATGCTAAGGTCAATGACATTAATTCTGTGTCGAGGACACCCCCCCCCCCTTTTTTTTTGTTGTTGACGCGGCTGTGCAGGTTAGCCCGTTTTAATGAACCATATAGCATTTTATATCTGTGACAAATTAGGGCAAAACTGTTGCTAAAACACAAAAGTAAAACGATACTCAATACAACAGCGAAGAAGATAGGTAACAATAAATAAATAGTATCATGTTTTTTACAGACGAAAATTATAAGTTGAATTGAATCTTAGAATAAATTGCACACAAAATTGAAAAAGTGTAAAATGTGATTTAATTTTTTATGTGCAGAAGTAGTCTTTGGTGGCTGCTCAAATAAATTTAGAGACAGTGTAAAAAATATTTTAATATGTACACCAAAACGGTGTGCGTGTGTGTGTGTGTGTGTGTGTGTGTGTGTGTGTGTGTGTGTGTGTGTGTGCAAATATTAAAATAATTTTTAATATTTTTACAAAGTTTTAAATAGTTTTTAATATTTAATTATTTCAATATTTGTAAACATAAAAATAATGTGAATGAGTGCGTGGGTTTGTTATATTTATTATGTGTAAATAAATATGTTAGACATATATCATAATTTACAACAATGCATATTTATTTCGAACTTGAACTAAATTCGTGGGGAAAATTCCACTGCTACAAATTCTGAATAATTAGAACTCTAGCAAAACGGGATAATATCACATAAAGCATTAAATATATACATTATTTTATTCAACTTATCAAAAATCGGGCAATACTACACCCATGGACCAAATTTCATTTTTTAGGTCTTGGTGTGTTTTCCTGGGACAAACGTCACAACACACTCCAAGATCAATTCGAATCTCGAAACAGGAAATTGAAATTTGTATTAAAGACATGTGCGTTTACCTACCATATATTCTACGAACTATTTCTTCAATGAGAATTTTATTCGCAGAACTCTTAACAAACGATTTCGACCCAAAGAGCATATTTCAGAAAATAGGGGACAAGTGCACGACAAATTTAAGATGCATTAATAACAGTTACCTATTTTTAAATATGAAGTCTCTGAAAGTAAAATTTGTACGCAAATTTAGCCATGCAGGAAAGTTTGATTTAATCTTATTCATTACACGCTGAACGAAAATGAATTGATACTTTTTGAAGCAATAACACAAATCACGTGCTTTCTAATTAATAATGTAGGATGGATACTTAATTTCAGGAGTTTTGTCGAATGTATTACTTTTCCTCGTGAAAAGTGTTAATCATCACTCATTCAGTCAAGAATTAAAACTTTTCTGCTCTCAAAACTTACAACATCATGAAGTCAACCACCCAGTTCGGAAACATTCATCTCTTAAGAAAAGATTAAGACACATTTGTAATTAATAATCCTTTCCACTGAATGTACTTAAGAACGAGATCGAGTCGCGGTTAAATTCCACTCCCGTGTCTTAAGCAATAGAGAGCGACATTTAGTATGCACTGCAATAGCTGCGAGTTTGCTTTTCAGTCAAAGATTTCTTAAATACGTCAATAAAACATATTTTTTTCCTAAAACTCCTCTCTTCAGAAAAGCTTATTTGTATCCGATACCCCATCCTTTTAACATCAATAAGCACTTCATGTCTCTAACCAGTAGCGTACATAGACTAAGGTGCGCCCCCCAGCAAGATTTGTAAGTGCGCCCCCCACCCCTATTAAAATGTAAAAAATATTTTCCCCGTGTAACCTTTAGTGCTATTTTTATGGATCGGGCGCCCTCAAACCTCTTGCGCCCCCCCGCGCCGCGGGGGTTGCGGGGGCGCTATGTACGCCACTGTCTCTAACGTATGTATCCCATTTCTTTCATTTACCATGTGAAAGCTTTTCAACCTCATCACTTTATAGCGATATATTTTCGTGTTTATGTAATTCCTTTAATATATTATTCGAGATATTTCAATATCATTTTCAAAATTTTAAAACTTAAAAATTTAATTAGTAACTAGCAAAATTAATTTTTGTTTTGCTCAGTGGCGCAGCGAGCGGTAAAGGGAAGTGGTGGAGGTCAAACCTTCCTCCGAACCTTTGGTTTTAAAATTTATTGAGAATCCTAATACGGTAGTTTATATACCTATTAGGCGTGTATTACGTATCGCTCAGATTTTGAAAACTTCTGCATTTAAATACTTCTGGGCTGCCTAGAAGAATCAGTAATTTCGGAGGCAAGATCCAAGGGATTTTTTTTATCGACATCTCCACTAATTAATATCGGATAATTCTGTGGAATAACCAAACATGAGGACTGGGAAATTACGAGTCTATCGATACCTGGTTCCATGGTCATTCACTGGTGTTCGGGAGAAACAAGGATGACTTTAGATACATACATACAAATAAGCTCAGTTTTTAATAATATATTCTATTGATATTTCATTCCTGGATAATTATTTTTTAAACCGTTGCAAATAATAATTATTATTGTTATTATTATATTCCAGAGAAATTTGTGCTTTTGCTTATTGATCGATGCCAAAATCAAAAATTAATTTTCGATTGTCTTCAGAATATTAAAGAACTTTTTCCAAGGAAGGATAAGCTGTGTTGGAAGTCGATAGAAAGTTTATGAATCATAAAAATATCTTTCGAACCGCGGTTTGCCAGTTGTTTTCCCATAAACTTACGTTGTTCCAACCAGACGTGTCTCGGAAAGTACGGCTCGTAATAAACGAGTTCGACTTATTGTTCATGATGTGTTGAAAATTTGCAAACGATTGTTAAATGCTTTAAATAAATTTGGAAAATCCTGATATGAAACTTTTTTATTTTTCGTGCATTAGTATGCAATTTTCTTTTACTTAAAGCCACTTTTAGTTCATATGTTCATATGTGAAGGAATGTAGTTGGATTTATTCCAAATAGTTTCGTTTTCGAGTCAAACTTTTTAAAAAATTCCGCAAAGAATATAGTCAAAACTAGAGCGTCCTTTTGCGAAATTCGCTTGCCCCAAGCTCCAAGGAAAAGCCTGTTGGTACATTGATGGTAGTGGAATGGCTGTGTCCTATCTCATTTCTACTGAAGGGAAACCTACTGGGGAACCATAAATATGTCACCCAGAGTAGACAACAAGAGGGTGCGTCTCTTTGTCCAGGTGTCCAACAGTGGTCTAAAGCAAACCCAGTTCCACCGAGTCCATCTGTTTCCCACCCCCTTCCTCCTTCCTTTCGCATACTGTCCACTGGCAAAGGACGGTTATTAATGATGCTCAGGTTGGGTCAGCCACGTCGGAAAGGGGACCCAGGGAGTTTCTATAGCAACGCTAACTTCCGCTTTCTCTTATCTGTCATCTGGGTAGGGAATATTATTCCGAGTATTACCTCTAGGGGGGACTTTCTTTATATAAAGAGAATTTAGTAAAGATCTATCTGGGTTCTCTAAGTAATAAATCTTAACACCTAATATCATCTGCACCAGCGTCCTCAATGGAAGATGAAATTTTCAAAACTGTCACTCGAGTTGACTGTTCAAAAAATGAATATCTAAAAACTATACGGCAAAGGTATTCACTCAGAGGAAATAATTGTGGGGACAAAATATCGATGGTTCTGAAGACATTTCTCATGCAGATAAAATTGAATTTGAGGCATTCGAAAAATGCTAGTAAATTGACTCAACTGAACATGAAGTTTTATTTTGAAACTCACTGACCCATGCGAAACATTCGCACTTGACAGAATAAACGCAAAAATCTTTTTTTCCCCATCTTTTTTAAAAGTAATTATTTGAATAACATCAAAGTTGTGAGTAGCTTCATTATTTTTCGTTGCAGTCAAAAAATCTTTAAAAGGATATCTTACTTTTAAAGCTGGATGAAATATATATTCTTCCCAAGATAAGCACAGCGCTCTACCAACCACGCCAACCTACGCTAATTTTCAGATGCTATTTATTAAGGTCATGTGTCATAAAAATCAGAAAAATAAAACGGTTTTTTTGACGAATTTTTTTTTAGACCGTGGGTCTATTTTTCGTCAGTATCCCCTATTTTTCGTCGGCTCAATAAACTTTAAAATACAAGTCATGGAATTTGATAAAGAAGTAAGAAAGATGTGGCGTGGTAATAGTCCGTTTGCATACTTAAGGAAAAAGACCCTCCGTGGGAAATTTGATGAGGAAATTGTGGGACCAATTTTAATGCATTCCTTATGGCCTATATAACTATGCCTCACCAGGTGTTTTTCTTGAATTCGTGTCAGACGGCCTGTATGACGTCATCAATCCAAGATGGCGGCTTTACACTTTATACTGATAAGTATTTGCAATTATGTTTCAATTTTTGGGTATTTCGTGACAATTTTTGGTGAATTTACTTGTTTAGTATTCTATTACTATTATTATCATGAGTTTACTTAAAATATTTATTTTATTTTTTTATTAACTTTTTTTTTTATTTTTTATTTTTTTCGGATAAATCTTTTTTATATCTTGCCATTCCGAATAAACTAGTTTAAACGTGCTTCGGGTGAGTTTTCGCAAAAAAATACTGTTAATTTTAAAACTAAAATTACTAAACCTTATTTCAGTTGAACCTCGTTAGTTCGAATACGCTTTTACGAATCACGGCTAAAGCGAACTACATTTGCGATCCTATAGTCCGTGGAGTTAGTGCAAAAATATTTCTCTTCCGGACACCAGTCTGAAATTTTATTTGGGGCTTATATTCCCATAGGAGGGCAAAAAAACGCCGGGAGACACTTGATCGGAGGTCAAGGTCATTCATGTGATGACGTCATCGAAATGGCCGCTTTTACAGGTAAATACGTTTGTTTAACTGCTTAAAACTCCATCATAGATTGAAATATTGCAAAACTCAAATATATCATCTGAAAGCTCTAAAAAAGAGCTATTTAGAAAGATTTAATTTTTCTTTCTGGGGTCAAGGTCCCACCTGTAATGACGTCATCAAAATGGCCGCTTTTACAGGTAAATACGTTTGTTTAACTCCCCCTAAAACTCCATCATAGATTTAAACATTTCAAAACTCAACTATATCATCTGAAAGTGCTTTAAAAGATCTACTTAGAAAGATTGAATTTTTCTTTCACAATTTTCAGCTCTTAAATCCGCGTCAGTGGGGATGGAAAGAAATTGGCGATGAGTTTGAACCCCTTTGGTTTTCAAACCCTGAAATAACAATGGATAAATTACGAGAACTAATATCATGCAAATGCAAAGAAATGTGTACTCGATGTAGATGTATCAAATCATGTCTAAATTGTACACTTCTTAGCAGCTGTGAAAGCCAGTGCAATACCTGAAACATTCTTAAAAAAAATCAGTTTTCCTTGTATAACAGAGTTAATTTTTTTGTATTAAAACGTGTATTTTTTCCGTATTTCTTTTATATAATTGAAATGCAAGCATTTTTGACACAATTATTGATGCCGATAATATTAGTTACATCTCAGCTTCATTAGGAGCTTTGGCTCCGCTTGTTTCTGCATTGCAACATCTGTTACATTCAATATCTACATGAAATACCGATAAATAGTTCGTAAGTAATAAAATTGGAAAAAAAAAATTATAATGCATGCATCACACCGAAATTTTTACCTCAAAGTCGGAAAATACCAAGAAATTGTCTTTTTTATAAATTTTCAATTTAAAATTGTTATAACCTATCAACTATTTGTCTTAGAAAATAAAACCAAGCACTATAAAATAGCTCTTTTAAAGCACTTTCGGATGATATATTTCAGTTTTGCAATATTTAAATCTATGATGGACTTTTAAACGTTACATGAAGCATTTACCTGTATAAGGGCATGTTGGTAGGTGGGCTTATAGAAAGTAATATTAGATTTTTGGTTTGATGTAGTTTTTAGATGTGGTTTGAAGAGATTATGTTGTGGGTGTTGCGATTGTGATTTTAGGGTGGTAGGGGTTTGATGCGTTATTACGTGTAAATGCGGTTTTGAGGAATCTGGGTGGTGAGCTGATATGAAGGGAAAAGTTAGATTTTTGTTTGTAAGATTTGTCAGGGGATTTGAGAGTGATTGTGTTTGAGTGTTGGATTGTTGGATATAGTGGATGGTGTTGGTTTGATGGTATTATTAGGTTGTAAGGGTCTTTGAGAATTGGCGTCGTAGTATGATATGTTGGAAAGGTAAGATGTATGTTTTGTTTGAGGTATTTGTAGATGGAGATTTAAGGAGTTGTTTGAGTGTGTGGTATTGTGTGATTGAGTTTGTGGGGGTTGATGTAGTTATTAGATTTGTAAGGTCTTTGTAGTATGGGGTGGTAGATGATATGGGAAAGGTAAGATTTTTTTTTGGTTTGAGGGAGTTTGTAGAGGGGTTTGAGAGGATGTGTGTGTGGGTGGGGGATTGTGGGTTGAGTGTGGTGGGGGTTGTGGTTTATTTAGTGGGTAAGGTTTTAGAATGGGGGTGTAGATGATATGGGAAAGGGTAAGGTTTTTTTTTGTTTGAGGGAGTTTGTGAGAGGGTTTTGAGGGATGTGTGTGTGGGTGGGGGATTGTGGGTTGAGTGTGGTGGGGTTGATGGTTTATTTAGTGGGTAAGGTTTTGAGAATGGGGTGTAGGATGATATGGTGAAAGGTAAGATGTTTTTTTTGGTTTGAGGGAGTTTGTTGAGGGGTTTGAGGGATGTGTGTGTGGGTGGGGGTTTGTGGGTTGAGTGTGGTGGGGTTGGTGGTTTATTTAGTGGGTAAGGTTTTGAGAATGGGGGTGTAGATGGTATGGGTAAAGGTAAGATTTTTTTTAATTTAGCTCTTTTTTAGAGGCTTTCAGATGAGTATATTTGAGTTTGCCATATTTCAATCTATGATGTGAGTTTTATGCAGTTAAACGAACGTATTTACCTGTAATAGCGGCCATTTCGATGACGTCATCACAGGAATGACTTGACCTCCGATCAAGTGTCTCCGGCGTGTTTTGTGAACCCGACTATGTGGAATATAAGCGCCACATAAAATTTCAGATTGGTATCCGGAAGTGAAATATTTTTGCACTAATATCACGGACTATAGGATCGCAAATGTAGTTTGCTTTAGCCGTCATTCGTTATAAGCGAGTTCGAACTAACGAGGTTCAACTGAAATAAGGTTTAGTAATTTTAGTTTTAAAATTAACAGTATTTTTTTGCGAAAATTCACCCGAAGCACGTTTAAACTAGTTTATTCGGAATGGCAAAATATAAAAAAGATTTATCCGAAAAATTAAAAAAAAATAGTTAATAAAAAATTAAAATAAATATTTTAAGTAAACTCATAATAATAATAGTAATAGAATATTAAACAAGTAAATTCACCAAAAATTGTCACGAAATACCCAAAAATTGAGACATAATTGAAAATACTTATCAGTGTACAGTGCAAAGCCGCCATCTTGGATTGATGACGTCATACAGGCCGTCTGACACGAATTCAAGAAAAACACCCGGTGAGGCATAGTTGTATAGGCCATAAGGAATGCATTAAAATGGGTCCCACAATTTCCTCATCAAATTTCCCACGGAATGTAGTATGCCCCCCTACTATAACGGAAAACATGCTAAAGAAATATTACAGAAGTTGTGTAATAGATACTTTACATAAAAAAAATCAAAAATATTTTCACTTAAGATACTATTTGAACTACTCAGACTATTTAAATTAAGCGTTGAAGTTTTAAACATTCTTGGTAAGAAATCTACCTAATATTTTTACAGCTCAAATTTTACGAAAATTGCAAAATGGCTAAAATGTTTTAAACATTACTGAAAATTCAGCGCAGATTCATTCAAAAAAGTAAGATTTGAAACTTATTTTCTGAAAAGTCGTTACTCTAAATTAAATACATTAGTTGTTTCTTTAATATCGTGCTTAAAACTGCAATATCGTGCTCAAAAAAGAAAGAGAAAGAAAGTGAAATTTTAGAGATCTAAGAAGAAATAAGATTGCTGCGAGGGAAAAAAAAGAAAAAATAAAAGAGATAATATTGGCTACAACCCAAATATAAAAATGCTGAAAAAAGGAAAGAGAAAGAATAGTTTGCTACCGTATACAGTAACAGAACAATAATAATTAAAAGAACAGCATATTAAAATATATGTTAAACGTTTAATTACAATTGAAGAGTAAAAATAAACCAATACAAAATATATTATAAATCTATCAACAAAATTAGTGAGCTAAGCAAAATGGAGATCAAATGATGAATATTAACTACAGGAAAAAGTACGTCACATAAACGATCAAGATTTCTAAAAATGAGTAGAGGGGGTAAAATATTTTATGTCGGCTACCTACCCTAATGTTAAATTAGAAAATGAAGGGGGGGGCGGAAATAAAAATATTCAAGACAAAGCTAAGCAGTGTACAACATAAGCATGCACCGACTGTTATACCTAATAGTATATAAAACCTGTAGTTTAACTCTTTAAGCGCCAATAGTTTAAGCACCTTTCAGGAACCCCTGAATGCATTTTTTCCCCCTTTCTAGTAATTAAGTTAGATATTTTGAAATCAACTTGAATTGAATAACTAAGTTCCTATTTCATTGGTATTTTCTCCCAAAATTCTGTACAGTAAATTCACGAAGTGGGAAATCTAAAAGCGGAATTTCACGTCACGGCCGCTCAAATCTGAGCCCAAACGTTCCAAAGAGTTGTTGCATTGTGAAAACCGAAAATGCAACCTATTAAGAACTTACACGCGAAATTATACTTATTAGATTGAAAAAGCTTAATTTTCGCAGAGACTTAATTTTCGCATAAATACAACTATACAGTAACGAATAATCCATCGTTTGGATCATTTCGCCGAAGTAAACATGCTGAGACGACTTACAAAAACGAAGCACACTTTTTATACTCTCCCTCATAATTTGTATTTTTGGGAGAAATACGGGTGTGGTATAGAGATCATGGCGTTGACGGAAGACATTCTGCTCACTATTGAAAGGTAAGGACGGAGGGAGAGAAAAAGAAAAAGAAGAGCAAAACAAAATAGAGTGTTCATGTCTCTGTTAAAAGATGGCCGGCGAAAACTACCAAAACAGATGATGACAAGAAAGACCGAAAATGGCTTCATTTGAGCCAGGCGACAAGTTTATCTGACATGTTGCTCTTCTTCGGCCGTTGAAGTCTTTGTTTACGCCTACGAACCGACAAACAATAGACGAGCCGCGCAATTTTTATTCCCTCTGCATCCCTGGCGTGCAGGTGGTCTTCTGTTTTTAAAAGGAGGAAAATGGACATGAGCTCTACAGTTCCAACGACAGCTATTCTGAGAGGGAATGGGACTCTCCATCTTTCTCACTTTCACTTGAGATAAATCTCCGGGGGAAAATAAACTTACAAACTTGATCGTGGTTAAGCTTTATTCGTATATATTTCCTTCTCCCATCAATTGCCATTAAAGTCATTTCATTAAATTTAATATCGGGCAAATATAATTGAAACCCTTAGTGTAGCAATGGGATTTACTCTTAAATGATGAGGTGAGATGTCTTACACCCCAGAAAATTGGACGTTTGCAATTAAATGTTTTGTAGTGTTTAAATACTATGTGGCCTTAAATGTGTATGTAGTACATGTACATGTAAGGAATGTCATTTAAGGCTGCGGTTCGCAAACTTTTTAAGGCACGGAATCAGGGGCAGATACAAGGGAAGGGCGATGGGGGCGATCGCCCGTCCCTTGGGGCACTCTCACTTGGTGTTTTTTCACCATTGAAGTTCTAAAATTGTAATTCTATACAAGTTAGGGGAGGAAGATTTGTGGCTCTCCCCAGAAATGTTTCCGGATTGAAGTCCAAATCCTTTGTGAACAATATTTGTGAAGCAGTAAGCATAGTAAAAAGTAAGAAAAATCAAGCGCCCCTCCCTTGAAAAGTTTCTGGATTCGCCCTAGCACGGAATCCTTAGTGCTTCACACTTGCTTCAAGAAACCATATTCTTATTAATGACTAAACGATAAAATGTTAAAGCTCTGGAAGTCAAATGCTAATCCTTCATTATCATGTGATTTCTTTCCTCTATAAATTTGGTGAGTAAACTTGAGCTAGGGTGTTCCGTGGAACACACTTTGAGAATTGCAGCTTTAGGTACTATTTCTATTGCATTTATGCAAATAAATCATAAAAAAATTCGTGATAATTTCCTACTTTAATTTGCTAAAACTTGTGGAGTGTACAATAAATACATTGAGGCAACATACACCTTTCTTCACCAGGTACGTTACGAAAAATCAACCAGTTAAGGTGGCTGTTAAATATCAATACAGGCTTTTTACTGTGATCCACATTGAGTACTACACGGCACAGACAGAACAAGGGAGAATAAAACTCGCAACACAATAAGAAGAAAATGACACAGCTGAAAGAGGTGTAAAATTAATTCAAGGTTTCAGCTCCTCTTTGACGAAAGACAAAGAGCAACAGTAGCTTTTAATACAAGTTATAACTAAATGCAGGCACAGTTTTCCAGATTTATCAAAAGCTATCATATTTAAGGCGTTAGCAACTTAATTTGTATGTAAAGAGTAGTAGCATAATGTAATATAATTTAACAGTGTAAATATTCAAGTGCATTGAAGCTTTCATTGTCATCTTAACTCTTTGCTTTCCCTCTTAACCCCCTTACTTCCTTTATTTTAACTCAGGAATTGGCTGCATTTAGTTTTTAAATACCGCAAAAAAACGCTTTTTAATTGAAAAAATAAAACCAGCACTAAGTAAATAAATGTAATTGAATATTATAATGATTTTAGGTTTTTGCATAAAAATTCCTTATTTTTGATATACTCTACGATCTAACCTGAAAAAAGCCAAATAAATACTGTGGACATATTAGTAAAAATGAATGTGATATCACTTATTTAGAATAAAGTTTCCTACAAAATTAGACCAGAATAAAGTTTCTAAGATGAATAGTTTTGGTTTTACGGAGGAAAGACTGCGGTTTTTGGCTTAAAACTGCTGTTTTGCGTAACTTTACACACTTCGAGGCACGTGTTAATATTATACATGGGTGAAAAGTCAACAAGAATGTTGGTTTCAGTTTTCCGTTTTAACCAGGGTTGCCAGACGTCCCGGATTTCAAGGGACAGTCCCGTTTTTTGAAATATTGTCCCGCGTCCCGGGAAACCTTGATAAGGGACGGCTAAAGTCCCGTATTCTTACTTGACGCAGCATTTTACAAAACGAAACATTATTTTCAGGAAAAAAATTAAGTAGTACAAAAAATGTGAAATAGAGTGATAAGAAAATTGATTGAATTATTATAATATTTTCCTGTTCTGAAGTAATGTTAGTGTTCTATTCATTTAAAGCAGAAATTATTGTGAAAATCAATTCAACGAACGTTCGTAGTAAAAGTGGTGTATCTATTTGTAAATGATTTACTATGACTTATTAAAAAAAAGCCCTTCTCAAATTTTCAATTATGAAAGAAATATATGTGCTCAGTTACTATTAGTCGCTAAATTTTTTTTAAAATAATTATCATGTTATAATATTGACAAAACTGCACAGTTTTTCCACAAAAGATATTGAATATTGATTTTTTAAATTTGTTTTAGGTTAACTTCTTATAGTGAGTTTAAGTAGAAACGTTTAATTCTATGTCTACTCAATTGCAATCAAAATTTTTGTTAATGACTCATTAAAATTATTTTGCATTCAAATTTCCCCATTGGTAAGTCTAGCTTTTTGAAAAAGTACATACTGAACATTAGTCATCAGTAGAAACGACTATTATTATATCTTTCACGCCAAGACAGGATCGTTATTTGAGACATTAAGACCGGTGGCCCCCCCTGGTTCTGGGAAATTAATGTATTTACATATAAGAGGGCGGGGATTATGCTTTTTTTTTGTATAATTTACATTGAAATTTGGTTATAATTTACCTTTTGCCTCCCCCTCCCCCAACGACAAAATTTGAAACGACGGGACTGCGTTAGGAAAAAGGGGGTTAATAACGGGGAAATACGAATTTTCTCAATAATTAGTGTTAAAACTTTTCCCTATAATATTCACGACGAAAAATAGCTGTGAAATTGTAAAAAATGAAGTTGTTATTCATGTGTTCATGGTATTTTTTTTTTTCGAAACATTTAATATTAAAGTTAAAGTTGTAAAAATTCAACCTTTAGACTTCATCTCTCAATCCCCCCCCCCCAGCCTGTCCCGTATTTACAGTTCTTAAATCCGGCAACCCTGGTTTTAACTCATGAGATAAATACGTAGCCCACGTCTTAACATAGCACACGGATACATTCACACGAGCTCATGCTGTTCTGAACTGTACGAACTAAATCAGTCGTAGATTCTCCAAACTATCAATAAATGAACGAAAAGTCAATATGAGTGTTTATTTCAGTTTTAGCTCATAAGAAAAATACTACTCAGTTTGACGTCTGGAAATTTGAAATCATCAATTTTCTGCCCAAACAGAAGATATCTATTTATAAAATTGCCAACAAGTGTCAAAATTCCCGAAGGCCTTCTTATATTGTGAACAAGATGCATCGGTATCTCAATGGGGGAGGTTAGAAAGTGTTCACAATGAAGAGCTTGAGGAACTATATCTCCATTCATCAGGGCCATAGAGAGCCCAGGTCACGTGTCTCGACAGGGGAAGGGATGCGATATACCAATGCGACCTCAAATGGCACACAAGGGACCTATTTGGTTGATCTTACTGACGTCCATAAACACCCATTCGACAAATGGAGATTGGAGAGGATGCTGACAACCTCTGGAAATGGATTGGTAGTGGTAATTAGTATCAAGACAGCATGAGGTCAGTGGAAGCTATTAGGTACTAAGCAAATTAGAGTTGATGAGCCTGGGGAGTTGTTAAAACCACATCAAGTTCTTTTCACGCAGAAGTATGGGTGCCTTTCAATAGAAATGAGGCATGGGCTATAAAGATCCAAGTGGGTAAGTCAATAGCAATTTCATCTTCCGAATTTTATCACCTTCGGAGAGTGGATATATTCAATTTATATTCATTTTACTTCTGAGAATTTTCGCATTTAAAATTCTTACGTTGCCGTTTGAAATTCAGATAAACTAAAGAAATTGTGATTCAAGAATCAGAATTAAGCCTTAAAAGCTATACAAGTGAGATCGGTTGTTTTTTTTTCATTTAAAACTGCATAGCACAATTTTAGTTTTAAATGCGGTGGCGAATTTTCATATTTAAAGCGAAAAACCTAATTGTTGCCTTATCAATTAATGAAGGTTTTGCTTCATACTTCTATTTTATAGCGTTTCGTAAAAACTACTTCATCAATGAACAAAACTGTAAAGAAAATTTTCTGAGCTGTACAAACTTTAAACTTAAATGTTTTTGCAAATTTCTATTTTAAAAATGTTCTGTCTTCTAAAGTCACCAAGAATCGTCTAAAGTCATTTTTTAAAGGTACTATTTAGAAATTTTTCCAGAGGAGAAGTTTGAGACCGCCTATTTCTGAGAAAATTAAAAGTGTGTTTAAACTTGTCGTCTTTCTGAAAAAAAAAAGATATTGGTAATATTTTTAATTTCCATTGTATAACAGCCTCCCCCTCCCCTCGCCCCCCGAAGGTGCTAAGATCCGGCACTGAGCCGGGCTCCCTCTGTTTTTTACAAAATTCCTACGAGTTAGATTGTACGCTGCGAACTTTTGGTGCAACTATGCGAACAAGCCTTAAACGCTTCTATCTTATATTTAATGTGGTGTAACAGTTTTTGCCGCACTCTCAAATGTTCAAACAGACGGTCCATATGACCGTAATCAACGCTAACAGCTTTTCTTCAGATATTTTCTTACGGGTTACAATTGAATGGCTATTGTTCATATAAAAGCTCCTATGCTAACTTTAATCACATGATAAAAAACGCTACGCTTTAGTTTAGGTTTCCTTTCAAATCGTAATATTTGTTAGAAATCGGTAAAAAATTACTATACGTTATTCCAGACACTCATAAGTCCAACCATATATATATATATATATATATATATATATATATATATATATATATATATATATATATATATATATATATATATATATATATATATATATATTAATTCTCAACTTTCCCAGTTTTTTTTTTTTTTTTTTTTTTTTTTAAGAAATCGACTTTGATATTCAAAAAAAAAAAAATACAAACGATGGTTAAAAGTTGGCTCACTAGCATCTTAATCGTATTTGACGCCTTGCTTTCATCTATATCAAAGAGAATGTGCGATAATTTCTAATGTTTGATCTATTATAATTTCTCAACATTTTTCTCGTAATATATTAAAGATAGCTTCTACGCAGCGTCTAAATTATGTATTACGAAAATATTATTTCTATTACAATTTCTAAACAGTTTTCAAAGGAAAAAAAGTTCCTTTATTAAAAAAAGAAAAGATTATTATTATTATCATTTTATTATTAATATTTTATTTTGCTTTTAATTTTCTCATGTAAATGAAATGATTCTAGTTCTATTCTTCTAATTTTTATTATGTTCAACAAGAACTTTTTGGAGCATAAATTATTCTCAGGAAGTATTCATCCGGTTCCCAGTTACACAAAAATAGACGAAACATTGCTAAAAAAACTTCCAAATACACGTTCACAAACAATGAACGTCCTTTCTCAGAACACATGTGTATAGTTGATAATAGAAAATACTTCCAATTCTAACCTCACAAAGATCAATATATCATCCAAATTTCCCTATAAGTTATTAATGATTGAGCTTATAACCCTCAAAAATAGTTGGTAAGCAATTATCCTTACATCAAATAAATATGATTGATAATTTTTGGCAAAACAATTTGATAAACTTATTACTGGACCATTTTTTTTTCTTTTTTCTCCTAACACTGAAATCAACTTAAGATATCCCAAGAATAGGCATCAGTGCTTAAGTCCTATTTTGTTACCTTGACCAATAACGAGTTCTGAAACTGTTGTCGTGATTCATCAATGTCGATAAATACACCGGTCAAGGAATCCATATATTGAGATTTCTTCTGAGATTATCGAATGATTCCATTTTTGCATCAGAAAGGCAAACTGTTGAAAATTGCACCTTACATCAATGGTGTCATGCTCGATTTTGCTTGCCAATAGCATCAATAAAAATAAATTAAAAATTTGAAATGTAAATAATTTTTTAAGCTATGAAAGGGGTAGCTACGAAAGACCCTGATTTAATACGTCTTGAAAAAAAAAAGAACTGTTTAGTGCTTTAATGCTTAAGAAACGTACATTTTGCACAAGATTTAAAAATATTTCTTTCTAATAAAATACAGGAAGTGTCAAAAAATATAAAAGCCCCACTAGTCTGAAATGCTGCACATTCTTCAATAGAATTCCAAAACTGAGCGTTCCCAGAATTACCTCATAACAGAGGCACAGTGAGGGTGAGGAGTTAGGGTACTAATACCCCCCCCCCCACACGAAAAAAAAAGGCAAAACCGAACTGCGCTAATGGTACTTAAATTCAAAACATTGCAAAATATATTTACACATTCCGTCAATTGACCTTAAATACAAAATCTTCAACTGTGTGATTGTCTTAAGTAACCATGTGTAAAATATTTAAAACAAAATAAAGATATTCCTCAGTTAGACATAAAATACAAATCTTCTGCTCATTTCTGATGTAATTAAACTCGAAAAATACAAAAATAAAGAGGTGGGGGGATTGAAAACACCCATTGTTTGATTAGATATCAATTCCAAAATCCTCAACCACAACTACAACTTCAACAAACCTCATCCATTCTTCGATTGGATCTGAAATGCAAAAACTTCAGCTCGCTTTCTGAAGTTACCAAACAAAACATTCCAAGAACATTCCTCGGGGAAGAAATCCACGTTAATGACTTTCCCTCAACTTGTCCTGGGGTACGAAAGATTTCGGGGTTGTAAGGAAGAAGATAGGTAAGGAAAAAAGCCAAAAAACCACACACACACACACACATGCACACGAACAACAAGCTAAGAAAACTCGAAAACGAACAACTTACAGAAAGAACTAAAAAATAAAACTGAAATAATTACATCTCCGTAAACTGAAGTTTGCTGTGTGAAGGTAGAAAAAAAAAGCACAAAACCAAAAAAACGAGACGAAATAATAACAAAATTAAAGAAAAAAAAAATGGGAAAAAAGTTTTTGAAAGCATCCTTGTAGTGTACCCCGAAGTTGGATGTGGCCTGGGAAAGACCATTAATCTTCCGCCTAGCTGTCACATACATACTGATGAGCTCGCGAGCCTTAAGAGAAGGTTATGCTTTGAATATTCTTCTACTGGAGTTGCTAATTAATATTCGTGCTGGGTAGAGAAGATAGGCCTGCTTCGGGTCCGTATCTTCCTTTACTTAACGTGTGCATAATAAAAGAGAGGAGAGCATCATTTTCGGCTGGCATTGTTGGTTCGCTGATCTGGTATGCAGATCGCAGTCCTGTCGCGACGGCAACCCCCCGGTATTAAAATGTCGTTCATTGACAAAATGCAGCTGCGAATTTGCATGCGATTAAAACAAGTACGAGAGCTCGGTAATTCGCATTTTTATAGGAGGCTACTTTTATTCCCAAAAAGAGGGCAGTAGAAGTCAAACACGCGCTTCCTATTCCATTAACCCATTTGCATTGTTTAGAAAAGTGAAAATTCAACCATATCGTCATTTTTTTTTTGAAAATAAATGTTTCACAATAATTTTTCAAAAAAACAAACAAATCAAAATGAACTTTGAATTTGTCTTTCATTCACAAAATGCAGTTGCGCATTTGTGAGCGAGTAAAACAAGTACGGGCTAGACAATAATTTTCATTTGAGGCTACTTTTATACATCAAAATATGGCAGTAGACGCAGAAAAAAGCCAAACACGCGAGCTCCCTATTTTCATTAACCCGTTATTCAAAAAAGTGCACATTTTTGAAGAGAGAAAAGTTAAAATTACATTTTAAAAGGAGTCAACATCTGTACCTGGGGGATTAAACTGCACTGTGTCTCAAAAACAAAAGTTTCCAGCTGATGTGTTTCAAGTCATTTTGCCCCAAAACTATCATATGCCATCAAGTGCTGTTTTTCATTATCTATTCTATTTACTGCTAAGAATTGGACTAAATGCTTATGTAGCTCTGAATCAAGGCTTAATTTGTATGGGCACGTTAGCGCAGCTAGTGCACTTCTTTTTGCAACGAATTTTTACAAATTAGCCGGTTGGCAAAGGAGCTCATAAATATTGCCTCCTTGAGCTCACCAGAACATCAATTCAGAAGCCGATGGAATAGTCATTTTCCTCCCGCATGATTCGTCTCGTTCTTTCCTTACAGAAAAGCTCACACATGTGACGTAACTAGCCGCATAATTGGAAGATTCTGTACGTCACCGAAAGTGAAAGTTATATACTCAATATTTCTCTCTTTCAACTAGGACACAGTAATTATTAATTATAACTGCTATTATTTCTTGTACAGTACCGGCGCAAAAAAGCATCATTTCTATAAAAATACTTTCGCTCTCTCTCTCTCTCATTATGCTTTACTTTTCACTTAATATCAAACATTCGTTTATACACCCCTTGTCCATCAAACTGTGCTAATTAAAATGACATTTTTCACTATACAGCAGCCTTCTTACAATCTGCTGTACAGTTACAGTCCGTTATAGGATAATATCAAATGTATCAATACTGAAAAGTTATTAACAGTTCCCCGAGATACAGAGCTAAGCTGTTTGTAAACTCAGCTTCTGCACTTTTTCTTTTACATACGGTTTATTTATTAATTTATTTATTCGTGTAAGTACGTGTTCTATAGAATATAGGATTTCTTTTGTTAGAAATTATGCCCTGCTCTGAATGGAGTGCAAAAGGAGGAGTGTGTGTTTAAAAATGAAATAGTTAAGATAATTTACTTTTTTCAAAACAAGTAAAGAGGAAATTGGTTTTGAAAGTTACAGTACATAGAAAATAATAATGTTTTTTTACAATAAAACATGCATTGAAACATTATTTTTATTTTTGGGGGTAAATTTGAACCTATAAAAAAGATGACTTGTTTTTTTTTTTTTTTTCAATGTGCAAAGTGAAAAAAATTTGATTATTAAAAATATTTTTGATCAAATAAATGAGTCGACAAAATAATGAATGCATGACTGAATAGATAGTGGAACCATAAACGAATAAATAACTTAAATAATTTATAAATGAGAAAAAGAATGAATCCCCTTGTCCTTTATCCGCTTGGTACAGAAGTAAACTTTTAATTCCTCTACATAAATTTCTTTGAAACTGATCGGTTTTATCTGAGTATCAAGTCGCAGCTATTAAAATGTCTCATGGACGAAAGGCAGGACGAACTTGTTTGGGATTAAAACAAGTGCGACCTCGCTAAATCCAATTTTTATATGATGCTCCTTTTATTTTTAAATAGAGCGAAGTGGAGGATAGGAGGATTAAAAGGTAAACATACGCTTCCTATCCCCATTCACATTATTCAACAAAGTCAAAAGTCAAAATTTTTGGAACAAAGATATGTTTCAAAATGATAAAATATATATATATATATATATATATATATATATATATATATATATATATATATATATATATATATATATATATATATATATATATATATATATATATATATATATATATATATATATCAAAATAAATTTTCAATATACCACTACAACAATTTCCTTGAAAGACTGATCGGTTTTACTCTTGAATATCACTCCCTCCCCACGGAATTAGAATATCGTAATAGACAAAATGCAGTTGAAAATTGACATGCTATGAAAACAGGTAAGAGTTCGGTTATGCTTGCATCTATATGAGGCTACTTTTATTCTTATTAAAAAGAGAGCAGTAAAAGACGTTTCCTCTTCGCAATTTCCTTTCTCAAAAAGTGGAAAAATTTGACACATCTTTGTTTTTAAGGACATGTTTTAAAATTATTTTTTTAAATAAGTCAAAATAAACTTTCAACTCCTCTGCAGAAATTTCTCACTCTGATCGGTTTTATCCGAATATCAATATTGATTGATACTTTAATAATAACTGATAAACTACTACGATTAAAACATGCACGAACCTGATAATATTTATTTTAATTTGAAGCTAGTTATACTCTTATCATCTTATCTGTCATTGGAATGAGAGCAATGAACGTGTATAAGTAAAATACCTATGCCTCCTATTTCCATTAATAATGCATACATTATTGAGATAGAGATACATTATTAGGATAGATAATATAGAGCTAAGATTCAAATAGATTTTAAAAGGAAACCAGCATTTGCCAGAGCTTGTGATTAGTTAAATCTTGATTGCAAAATAATTTTAGGATGACAATTGCTAAATTGTCGAGTATTAGAACAAGAACGGAATATCGACAATTATGATTAAACGTTTACTTCTAATTACTTGACAGTTCATCAATCGTCAGAAAAGCAAAAAAAAAAAAAAAAGGAAAGGCGTTTTTATGTTGCTTGACAAAGAGAATTCCATTCGAAAGCAAGGCCCTTAATTATGAGAGTTTATGTATTAAAGGTCTACATCTTAAGACTAAGTTAGTGCTTACAAAATAAATAAATGCCTTTGTACAGCAAAAGTACTGTAGCTTAAGCACAAAACAACAACTGATTTGTATATAATTATTTTTCAGGGCTTCAAAGAACCTTTTTTCACATCAAAAACACTTTTGGGTATATCCAAACGTTCACACTTCTTTGCACTGAAAAAAGTTCATCGAAACCCCGAAACACGTTGCATGCAATCAATCATTAATGTTTGCTTCATTTACGTTATTTACTACTGTTGCTAAAGTCAGAGTTTCGTCGATTAAATACCAATAAGCAATCGAAAAAGCATTTCGAGATATATTTTGGAGCAAAAATCATTTTGCAATATGATTGGATTTTAGCGTTACTCATTATATGACCTGTAAAAAATAGCGAAAAAGTCCCTCAAAAATCAAGACGAAAATCCACCATAGACTCCCTTTCGACTCAAAGTACCATTTTTGTAAAGTAACATGGAAAAAGTCCATTCTTAGGAACATTCACCTTTTATTTTTGTGAAATAAATCAATACATTGAGTAAAAAAATAATTTTTCAATTGAACATTACTTTTTGACTCTGAAAAGTGAGGGGGAAAGTTCACTTTACTTTTGGAAGTGAGGGGGTAGCCGCCCCCCTTGCCCCCTGTAAGAACCGCCTATGTATCCCCTTAATATAGGGGGATATGCCACACGCTAATTTCCTTATTGATACACTCTTATGTCTGCTTCTAAATGCATGGCATGTATAACAAAATAAGTAACTTATTTTTATTGCTAGTAAATATCATAATTAAAATAACAAATACGCTCACGAACTTTAAATATAAGGAACAGAATAAAAAAACGTTATATTCATCACGTTAAATGCGCACGAGATCCAAAAATGACGCGTATTAAAGACGATTATTTCAGATAAATTCACAAGTCGCCCCCAGACCAGAGCCGCCAGTGGACCAGACTCTTCACATAAGGGCCCCAGTATTTCAAACTATCTACCTAAAAAGTAAAACCTACCAAACTTGCAGTTTCCCCCAAAATTACCTTAGTAACAGTCTCAGTTAAATACCCATAACTTATAAACGTAACGGAATACTGAGTTGTATACTAAAAGTCTCTGGATAACAAAAACGGCAGAAGTCAATTTTTCGACGACTTTTTATAATTCGCCTTTGTGCTGTGTAAGAACTCATTGCATAGTTCAGCGTCTTAAGACAACGCTAGGATTTGCTAATACCCTCGGTAAAATATCAATAAATGAAGAACGTAATGGAATGCTGAATTAATAAAAAGTCATTCGATTACATGAGCGTCTCAAACTATTTTTTAAAGATTTTCCTTGTTCACCATTTTGTTCATAAAAACATATTACAACGTGTGTTCAAAGATCTGTCTAAAGTTATTTATAATTACCTTTAGAGACAGGTGATTAATGCTTTATAAAATGATTCTTATTGCAGAGAAAATTCAAATAAAAACGGAAGAACCATCGGCAATTAGATACAAATAAAAATTACATCGTTTTGTTTCACATAAGAAAACACATTGCTTGAAAATTGATAAACAATTATAAAAATAAAAGTCATTACTCCAAACACCGTTTGGAAAGAGTTCACACGAATTATAGAACATCCATTTGGATCATAGAGCTAAAGATCATCAACCAACTTACTGATGGCATAATCATTGCCAAGTACTTTAGATAATGATTTACTGACTGCCAAATGGGATATTGAAACTGTTTAATGAAATATAAACATTCAAATTTTTTCAATTGCACAGCAAAAGCACAATTTACAATAACCATTAATCAAACGCACACGTTATTTATTTAACCAAACAAACGCATTCGCAAGCCTACTCATTAAACAAACAAATCGCGATGCATTACTTAGCCATTTTTCATTTTAAAAAACGACGTTGGTGCAAAATCCTGAGCAAAATTTTAAAAAAGCACGCGTTCTTTCCTGTACAATACATACAAAATAAATTTATTCCCCGGCCGCTGACAGTAATTTCTTCAATGTCTCAGATATACTTCGCTTATATACACTATGAATAATGTACGGCGTTTAGCAACGACAAAGACCTGCCATTCAAATTATAATTTTACGCGATTCTGTCTGTGTTAAGAGGTTCTGCGAATCGGCAACAACTGCCAAGGAATAGCAGCTCATTGTTATGGATTTGACGTATTGCTTAGCATTAGTCACGGGTAGGCCATCGGCTGGAACTTATGTTTAACTAAGCTGAATTGTTTAGGAATAATAGTGATAAGAAACCGTGGAGAGAAGAATTGATTGAGTTCGCAGAAAACGAAAGTATTTTTTTCCCTCTACAGTTTATTACAGTATAATGATGAATATTAATTAATTGCGAATAATAAACAGAGTTTAGCTAACGAATATTACGTAGTTAATTCGTAAATTTCAAGCTATATCTAGATATATTGTTAGGGATTTTTTCAAGCCTTGAAACTACTCTTTGACTATTTTAATGAAATTAAATCTCACTTAGCCCCATGGATTTTTAATGCGAAAATATTTCATCTTTGTTTGAAGGAATAAATTTACTGTCAAAAATGAAAAACACTAAATATTTCAAAACAAGTTTTATTACAAAATACATTATTCTTACCAAATGTATGGTAATTTTCCGATTTTTTTTCCAAATTGTTCTCTTCCAAGAAATTTCTCTTAACTATTTTCACTTTCTCCCACATTTCCTCACCATGGATCCAATCAGTTGCTTAGAGCCCCCATTTTAGATAATACCCTGTTTTTAAATTTTCGGATAAGGCTGAACCATCAGTTTTGCGAAAACTGAATGCAGTATTTGAGCGTTTCCCTAACTAGATAGCCAGTCAGTTCTTGGTGAGTCGCGACACTCTAATGCTCTGTTTAGAATAATCCTTACCATTAATATGCAATTTATAATAGTTTTCAAACAATATTTGGAAAGAAATATATGTCGTGGCATAAACTGAAACCTTAAATACAGAAAATATTGATTTGCGTGTAAAGTGACAGTGACGAAGATTTAGCAGAATTCATGACCCATTAGATTTTTTGTTTTTATCGTTTAAAATTATTCCTTAAGATAAAAATACCATAAAATCTAGCAAAGGTCAAAAATTTTATTTTATTTTCAGAAAATTCTATCTTGCGTATGTAGTGAAAAAAAATTGCAACAAAAAAAAAAAAAATCTTTTATAGTTTTTAGAAGAAAATGTAGTCAATGATTTTCTTAAAAAAGTTAAATGTATCTTAAATTTGTCATCTGCTTTAGAGAACCCTGTTACTGCTATACACTTAACTAGTCCAATGCCGATAATAAAATAGCTTATGATTAACTTATTTTATATCTCCAAAATATGCAAGAGTAAATTTCTTCGTTTTTTTGTTGGGAGGGGGGGGGGGTTATAACAAATTCTAATTACTGAATTTTGTCCGGATAAGTAGTAAGCAACTTAAGCAGTACATCAGAAGTCAAGTTGCAATGTCAAGAAATCACAACTCTTTTTCTGGTGGCATTCATCCAATTTCTCATTAAATGCGGTTGCATAAGAAAATACCTATCTTGAAGAAATTTTTTAAAGTTACATGGCTCATCATTAAATAATAAGCAATTTACAATGTATAAAGAATAGAAGAGTTTAGAATAGGAAGAATTACATCTCTAACCCCTGATTTAAACAAAGGTTTGCAAGATTTCATGTACACTCATTGAAATTTGAGCCATTAAAGACAAAACATCATTTTCTTGAAATACCCATTCTCTTTCCAAGATACGTCGGACAGTTCGAGTATGTAAAGAGTGAAATCCACATTCCTCCGCTTGAGCTCATTTGTGGCATTGTGAGCAATTTTGAGCACAGTAACGGCTATTGACACGGAAAGGTCAGATCTGCACTTCGATACAAAGTCAGCCAAAACTTTCAGAAGGCGTCCAAGCGGAAAATAGGGTTACCGCCACGATGTCCGACGCCAAAAATAAATATTGGCGATACAGTTTAGATAATGAATACTTGAGGATCTTTGAGTGCTGTGCCTTTCCGCACTGTATATTCGTGTTTTTATTTCTGTGAAAATAAGTTTAGCAAAACATGACATCCTTTTATCACCCAGAAGCAAGATAAAAATTCTCTGATGGCAAAACATTCAGCAACAGATATTCCGTCAAACATTCGTAGGTGCCCTAGCGCAACCAGACCTTTTCTCCTGTGGGAAGGTGGGAAGTGTAACATGCCAGACTTTTCTCTTGAAGTCCTTAAATGTATGTATAAGTACCACACTATAGTATTAACAACGTTGTTGAATGCCAAGGGATATGCAATACGACTTAAAGTCATCATTATAAATTAAAACCAATAAATTATCGTTAAACAACGGGCAATGCGACTTAAAATCAAAGTATCATCTTAGGTACCTCCCCCCTCCCCCTCTCTCTCTGCCTATGAGCCGCTTATTTTCCTTCTCTCGCAATTTTTCTGTTCTGCACTGAAAATAGCATAACCTAAATTCATGTCAGCCTTTTTTATTGCAAATTTGTCTTCGTTACTAGATTTGCAATCAACGGATGAGAGATCTCCACTATTTATCGTTCTCTCCCTTTTTTTACATCAAAATGCAGTTTTCATTACCATAGCACATAAGTATTATTATTAAAGAATAGGAATGATAACTAACATTAAAAAATAATTTAAAAAATCTAGCAAGCCTTTTAAGAAAATATCATGTTCTCCAACACTTAACTCTACTTGGCTTTAAAAAATGAAAATATATTTTAAAAAAAATTTTGCCTAAAACGAATCACAGGTGTGTGTGCAAGAAAAAAAAACTCATTCATATGAGTGGTGAAGTTAGAGTTACTGCATGGTAAATTTGTAGGGATACTGCTTGATAAATTTGGGGATAATGCATGGCAAATTTGTATTTACTGCAAGGTAAATTTGGGAACACTGCAGATAAAGTTTAGCCTACTGCTATCAAACGGAAAATTTATACTTAAATTTGTAGGAGCCAGTGCTCTATATTAGATGCACATTAGGTCAGGAGGTTAGCACAAAGTATTTTTCTTGCCAAGTTATAAAGCAAAATAAAGATCATTCATTTAAATTGTAATTACTGATGAAAAAATGATTGGCTATTATGAAATAAACCACGCAGATGCTTTTTCGAAGAAAACAGCAATAAAGAGCATCAGAGAAGTCCAAAATCCAGCAGCCAAATGTGATAAGCAGGTGACCCTTAAACTTAGGTGACCCTTAGCAGGTGACCCTTCAATTAGTCAAACACAATTTTTACATAAAACCCTATACATGATTTTACTTTTGAAAATAACTACTTACACAAATATAGATGCATTCATAATTTTCTAATCATTCTTAGCCTTTTTAGACTAATGAACTTTTCCTTTCAGTTCCTTCGGAAAACTTCTTAAACGAATTTAATGGTGTATTTGATTTTTTCAATAAAAGCATCTCCATAGAAGAATCATACAGCAACCAGCGGCCAAATGTGGCAAACATCTATAGGTTACTTGTCTGGCCTAAACCTTTCCTACCCTGTACCCCCCGTAATTATAAGTGGCGTCCATCAGAAAGAGGACAAAATATACTCATAAATCTTTACCCCTACTGGAATTCCAGGCAGATCAATAGCGGAAAAGACCATAAATCGTTCCAGAGATGGTGACGATGCCAATACCATCCCCTACGCACTCCTTGAGGGAGCAGTCTCCCTCGCTGGGTTCACCCCTTTATTCGTAGAAACCCCCTCCCGGGATAGGGAATCCCTCGTTCCCAATTTTGAGCTTCAAAGGATTAAAAGTCGGTGGATTTGCATTCGCAAAGGATCTTCCACAGAATTAATTGCCCAGAGAATTAAATAATTGGCAAAGGCTTAACCGACTCTTTCGACTTGTGTAGGTATTGAGCGGAATCAAGGACATATATTGGATTTTACTGAGCAGCTGTTCAGTTTCTTTTCAATACAGGCAATTGGCATGAAACGAAAGTAAATAGTTAAATGGAAAATAGAGGATTAGAACACGTAAATATTTTGTTTAATCAAAAAATCTTTCATTTATCGAAAAAAAGGGGAAAAGGGAACAAATATTTTTGCAATAACTAATCTTTATTTAAAAAAAAAAAAAAAAAAAAAAAAAAAAAAAAACAGTATTTGTATTTTAGAAAAAAAAAGAAAGAAAGAAAGAAAAGAAAAGAAAAACGATTCTGATACTGAAAGTGAATAAAGCACTTTTACATATTTTGTACGCTTTTAGTGAAACTTTAAAAAAAAAAAAAAGTAATAATAATCAAGCATAGATTGGAGTAGAAATTGTTGCTTGGTTCGTTCATGAGAGATGTCGAACTTTCTTGAACACTTTAATAAATGCTGATATAACTTATTAATTACAATATTGCGTTTGCAAAACAGTTAAAACTTAACTTTTACATTTTTTGTCATATCGCTGCTTGAAATGAACAGTGGCATATTTGCAAAAGACTACTTTTCAGGAGAGCGTTTCAAAGTTTTTGCAGTAAAACGGTATTTTGAAGTAAAATGGTATTAAGGGTACTTATGCCGAATCAACTTACAGAGATATAGATGTTCCTCCTCCAAGCACTTCTTCAGAACTGACGCAATGGCGGCTGTGTCGTTGTTTACTATGAGAAGCGCGCCAAAATAATAACTATGCACAACGACACTAACGATTGCTGAGTGATATTTTGAAACTAGAGATATGCCGATATTACCACAAGAAAGAGTAAAAAAAAATTAAATTTTTGATGTAATTAAAAAAAAAATCGATTTTTGTAGATATGCCACTGTTCATTTCAAGCAGCGATATGGTTCTTTTTTTTTTGCTTTTAATGACAAATTACGGAGAATGTTTTGGTAAAACTAGCCTAGACATTAAATTTTCGAAATCCTCCCTCATTTACATACTGATACTTCGGCTTTCCTATTTTTCTAAAAATCGAGACTGAAAGCAACTTTGTGTGTGTGTGTGTGTGTGTTTTCCTTAGGTTATATATTTATCCTTATTTTATGTATTTGATGAATTTGGGCGTTTATATTCCGTTCATAGAATTTAAATTTTAAATTTAGTTTCCCATACAAGGTACAGGGGGATTCTCGGAGGCTGTCGAAACTGCAATCTTTATTTCAAATTTCTCTCTCTCCCGAATTTGAATCAGATGCACTCAACGTTGCATTCAAAACAAAAAAAAAAAAGTACATGGACAGATTCCTTTGGCTCCTAATCTCCAGATGAGGGTGCTAGGGGGCTCTATACTGTAAAAAATAACTTGTTTCTACAGTATAATACTGAAAGCAGAGGTTTCAGTTTAAAACTGTAAAAGCGCAGTAATAAACTGTAAAGCTAGCTATTTCAGTTTATTACTGTAAAACTAGAAATTTTAATTGTGATTTCTGTAAAATAAGCAATTTTACAGTTTATTACCTTAAAATTAGCTGTATTGTACTAAACAACTGTGCAATATTTTCAGCAGAGGTTCCAGTTTAAAACTGTAAAGTGCACAGTAATAAAATGTAAAACTAGCAATTTTAGTTTATTACTGTAAACTAGCAATTTTACAGTTCATTACTGTAAAATTACTATAAAATTAGCTGTATTATACTGTAAAAACAACATTCATTTTTTACAGTGCATAGTAATAGGATTCAGGATAGGAAGGAGCCCAGAATGCAGCAAATGTAATTAAAACTAAATTTTGTATTTAAGGGGTCCGTAACACAACTTCGAAATGGGAAAGTAAGACATGTGGAATTCATGCCCCCCCCCCTCAAACCAAACACTAAGAATGAAAAAAAATTAATTAACTATAACTCAACAAGTTGTTGACTTCGAAAAAAATTTATTGAATAATTGGTTAACTGTGTTATTAAGTAAGTTTGTACGCAAAAAGTGTTACATAAGCAGAGAAAGGCAAAAATTGAAATTTTTGGTGGCAAGAAAAACTTTTAGGTGACTGAAAAACTATTTCTCAGAGCCAGTAGGAAAATTCAATACAATATGACTTCAAAAAGTTTATTGTTCTGAAATAACTAGTCATTAAATTACTTTTTTCGTTACCCGGGCGACCTGGTCTCCTGGACCCTGGTCATAAGTTCGAGCGAAAGCAAGAAATTTGCCATTTAATTCAAACTAAAATTTGAATTCTACTTCTCTTAAGGAATCTAAATGCAGCCCCCTATCTAGTAGTCAGCAGTGCTTCCCAATTAAAATTTCATTTGCAGCTAAATTTAAATGCGTTTTTAGTACACCGAAATATATCTACAACTTTTCCACGTATGAATTTAGTCTTAACATGAATCCCTTTCCTTTGAATGACATACAACCAGTATTAATTAAACAACTTAAAAAAAAAAGTAGATAATGTGCAAGAAAGCAAGCGTAAACCCCCTTCGACATCAAGTACAAGTGGAAGATTCAGTGAATCGTGTCCTGCGAAACGCGCACTGTCTTCCAGAACCGATCTAAGCACGAAGCAGCGAAACGACAATAGCAGAGAAGATGTCTTTCACGCCACCATTCAAGAATGTGGAAGGCGATAAGAATCGCAGGATTAAATGGGATCTAGAAAAACCTTTCTGAAATGAGAAGGAAAAGAGGATTTATTGAGCTGAACACTCGTTTGGTTCCTTGGGGAGGTTGGAAGAAAGTGGGTAAAGCAGAGGTCAGGATCAAGTCGGATCATTCATTGCAAGCTAGAGACAACGAAGTACTTCTAATCTACTATTTAATGCGGTGTTAGTGCACGGTTCATTAGTGTCGCGATTTTTAGTTTCTAATTCTATTGCTGGCTAAGAAGTCGAAACGCAGTCGCCAAGAAATTAAAGGTTGCCACAATTTTATTCCCGTTGATGATAGTCCTTGCTTAGTTCCTGTAAATGGGAGGAAGTATTTTTCAATCAGGAGTTTATCCAAATTTTGCAATAAAGCGGTTTATTTATTTTTAAATTGTATTCATATATATATATATATATATTTATATATATATATATATATATATATATATATATATATATATATATATATATATATATATATATATATATATGAGTCTAGTACACAATTGAGTGTCTCAATGAATTTGCTTAAAGAGACTAAACGTTTTAAACAAACACTTATATGATGTTTGTTGAAATATTTTTTTTATATTTCTACTGCTTTTTTGCCCCAATTTTCTCGAGGCTAAATTATTATTTAAAACACCAGGAGTGAAATACTTTTGCTTATACTTTGAGAAGAATTTCCGATTTTCTATGAGGACCTTGTAGGCAAGTTGAAAATAAATCCGACCTGACATGATAAAAATAATAATAATAATAAAACATTTAAAAAAATCAGGAGGAGAAATCAGTTAAGACCGTTATGATTTAACCTAAAGGAAGACGTATGAATATGACAGGAGTACATATGAAAATATAACACAGAAACATTTTTTATGATTTTTTTATGCTCCAACAATCTTGGTTGCTCCCAGTCAAAAGTAGCAGTTTTTTATTTCATATAACAATGCTTTAAGCCAGTTCAAAGCAAGTCGCAAACAGATGAGATTGTTACAAGCAAGCTTTAGAAAAATATTCTGGTTGGAACACTGCCATTGGCTAAACAAAAAGTTTTACTAAGCTGCCTGCAGCTTTTATTGAAGCAAAAATGCTTGGGAAGAATTGGTCTCAGGAGTTTTAATATTTAATCAGTACATTGTTGTAAAGTACGCTAGAATTATTTACAATGCAATTTTATTTTAAGTTCAAGTCTACATACAAAAAAAAAACTTATTTATTATCACTCTAAAGTAAGTTTTTTACCATTAAACCAAGAAAAAAGATGATAACATGGGATTGTTGAACGCATGCTGACAATATGCAGTCTACTCTTAATCGATGCTTATTATACTATAAAGTAGTCATCACTTTGTCTTGATGGTGATTTGAAGAGAACCAAATATCTCAATTCAAACATGGGATTGTTCAGCTCTTGACAGTACTATTATTATGAAAGACACCGTATAGTATTGACTTTACATCTTTATTTGATAACTATCTGCAATATAAAATACTGACGTTATTTCAGTCCGTTAGACCAGAAGTTTGTACTTTTTTTTTTTTTTAACATTGGTCCCTAATTTTCGAGAAGCTTGTCAACAACGACTTATTTCATTCCGACCAGTAGATAGTATTTCATTTTAAAAACAAGACATGATAAAATTGTTCACATGTTCCCCATTACCCTACATCCGTACGAACAACTTTAAAGTTCAATAAATTAAAAAAAAAATGCTGGGCCCCTTGTAATTTTCCATTCGCATTAGTTTTTATTTCACGACGAGATAATAAATATTTGAATGAGTCTTGCTCTGTCTTTCTAATTAGCATTAATGAAAATGCTTATTAATTAACTTTAAAATTCTGATTCAATTCCGTCTGAAGTATTTTGCAGAGCAGCAAAGACTGTAACTGACGCAACCAATTAATGAAATCATTATTTAAGTCTTCTTACCTTTTGACTGCCACGATCAAAATTTAGTATCCTTACATAAACTGATGCAGTACGGCTAATATATCTGAAAGGATAAAAGAAAAAACATTTCAGACAAATATAATACAAGGTTAAAGCCTTTTTTTAAACCTAACATTGATACATACAATGAGCACATGATGCGATTCTAATGAATGAAGACACAATAAAAACATAGTAAATAAATAAATAATATGTCGATTAGATGGAAGATTTTTAGACAAATTAATTTTATATATATATATATATATATATATATATATATATATATAGAACAAATATTTATATATATATAAACTTTTATTGTTCTGAAAGTACACTGCAAAAATTGCTGTTTTTACAGTTTATTACCACAAAATTAGTTGTATTATATTATAAAACAACAGTATTATACTGGCAGCACAGGTTCCAGTTTAAAAATGTTAAATGCACAGTAATAAACTGTAAAATTAGCAGTTTTAATGTTGATTGCTGTAAAATTAGCAATTTTACAGTTTATTATAATAAAATTAGCTGTATTATGCTGTAAAAGCAACATTTACTTTTTGCATTGTATAATCTGGATATGATAAAGAAAAAAAAAGAGAAACTCTTACTAAATACGTACGTTTCCCGCTCACTGAAATAGTCTACCGCGTGTTAATCTTAAACATATAATAAAACATTACTACTGAAAAATGGGCTTCTTTAAAGAGCTAGAAATGTGAAAGAAAACGCCCAGCCGCTCTAATCAATTTTAAAATTCCACGCGATAGCACATAGCGTTTCATCCGCAATTCCAACCCGACGGAATCAAGCAAAAGACTTTGCTAATTTAATTCCGTATTAACCGAAATAACATTAACTTAATGGAGTTATTAGTGCAAACGACATTCGCTGCAAAGGGAATGATTTATAAACCAATTAGAGAAAAAGTCCGACGCAGAGCCCATTAAATAAAAACACTGCAAAAAGAATGGGAATCAAAAAATGTACTGTGAAATTAAGCTAATTAAAGACTTTGTACGCATCAAATTAAATAAGTCAATGATTTGATTAATGTTTGGTTCTGTGATTTAATTTTATTTAAACGTTTCAAATAATTAAAATATGAACTCGTTTTTACTGACTTGCTAGTTTTATTGCCTAAGTCTTAAAAATAAAACTGAGTACAATATTAGAATTCGTATTTATTGATGTCTTACATGTAATAAACGCTCGGTGGTTACTTTACAACCCTATTACTTCCTATAGTTAAAAAAGCAATTGATTTCAGCACATAATTTCCAATACAGCACGGCAGTTTGTATGCATGAAAGAACTGTTATGATACCCTTTCCAGACGGTAAATTATGGCTGCCCTAGAGCATGTATGTATTGGTTGATACAATAATAAATTTTCAGGCTTTGTTTTACATTAATAAATTCTCATTAAAATATCATAGCAACAACAGAGTTTTTATATTATGAAGTGCAAAGCTATAAAATATAATGAAGTTTAATATTTTGTATTCATGACTCATGTAATTAAAATATTATTGCATATGTCACAAGATAAAATTTTCAAACAAAATCCCTAATCGCGTCGCGAAATAAGCTTGAGAGAAATTTGTATTACTGAAATTAAGGCTTGATACAATTACATGTGTTGGAAAAACGTTTGTTCGCGGAAACTCTCTTTGTCGACGTCATAAAAATAAAAGAGGCCAAAATGGGGGAGGGGAGGAAGAAAATCACATTTTTGTTTATGTGTACTTATGAAAACAAATGAGGCAGAATTCACGTGTCATTGTTTATTTTGAAATTAGTTTAATTATGACTATAATGAGTAAAAATTAAGCGAAAGTACTCTTAATTACGAAAAAATATACGAAGTAGTTCTCAGGGTCTAAATTATGAGCCGCTTTATTTTAAAAGACTTGAAAAAGTGCAGTTGAAAAATTGCTTATAAATAAGATTTTTAATCATTTTAATGACTCTTTTCATATTTTTATCAAAAAACAACTCTGCGAATATCAATGCTAACTCTGGAAACGTGAGAAATGTGCCAAATTAAAAATTATACACTCAGTACATGTATCCACATTGCATATGTATCATTTTCTGTCCTTCAATTGGGTTAGAGAAAATATAATTTCCACAAACATGCAGTAAAGTTTAAAAAAAATAAATAAATAAGTGCGCAGTTTAAGTATCTGAAAATTGTTACGTATTGTTGGAGACGTCCAACTTTCTTCCGACGCTTAGCCACTGTTAGAAGGCAAAATCTGGATTTTTAAGACGATTTTGAAATACAAAGAAATTTACGTTAAAGGATTTAATCCAGATGAGTATTACTAATCAAAATTATTTTTTTTTCTAGCTTATACACTGTGAAAAATAAATGTTGTTTTCGCAGTATAATACAGTTAGTTTTACAGTACTTTTACGGTAATAAACTGTAAAATTGCTTAAATTATGACTGTAAAAAAATACTGACTAAAATAAATTGTGACTGTTTATTACTGTAAAATTGCTTATTTTACAGTAGCAGATTGTAAAATTGCTAGTTTACAGTAATAAACTTGCTAGTTTCAGTTTATTACTGTGTATTTTACAGTTTTAAATTGGAACCTTTTCTGCCAGTATTATACAGTTGTTTTTACAGCACAATACAGCTAATTTTATGGTAATAGTGCTAATTTTACAATAAGAAACTAAAATAGCTAGTTTTACAGGGATAAACTGTAAAATAGCTAGTTTTACAGTTTATTAATGTGCTTTTACAGTTTTAAACTGGAACGTCTGCTGCCAGTATTATACTGTAAAAATAACAGCTTATTTTTTGCAGCGTATGTGAAATTCGCATTCCCTTTATTGCGGTTGAGGGATAAAAATTGCTTCCAAAAGTTATTTTTGACGGACGTCTCTATTGTTTACATTAATTTTCACTTTGAACCTGAATTTAATCCAAGAGACACCAGTTATCCGTACGCCAATAAAACTAATTGTTTACTTATCCGGGAGTCAAGGTCAATTACCAAGGTCAATACCATTCTAACCGCTTCATACTAGCTTGGATAAATCATAAAGGAAAATTGTACTCACACAATATTGCTAATTTTAACTTATTCATCACTGAATTTGATTGAAACTTAATTTTTTTGTATTTAAAATCGTTAAAATATTCATATGTTAGTTCTTTAAACCTTTGAAGCAAATTGGCTTTGTTTGATACCTTCTAGTTTTCTTTATTTTCTTCGGCCAACTGTTGAAGTCACTGCTAGAATTAAAAAGAAATTTAAAAAGAAAAAAAGGAAAAGAAAAGATATTAAAACCTAGGTGACCTCAAACAAAGCTACCGTGCCTCAAAGGATTAAAGAATACATTTAAATTTTCAAAAAGAATGCAAAATAGAAATCATGTCAACGTAATCAAATAATAATCATTAAATCGGTGTTAAAACGAGTTTCGTGAAATATTTTTAAAAAAAAATTCTAAAATTTATCAAAATGACGAAAAAAAAGTCCGGGTTTTTACTAAGCAATTGAAGTTAATTAGAACATGCATTCTGAGGAAAAAAAAATCAGGATGTCACTTAATCAAAAGTGACATTCATTGTAATAATAATCGGAAAAAGGATGTGACATTGAAATAATAATCGCGATGAAAGAAATCCAATCATTATCCTTTGAGCATGGACAGAAGCCCAATTCAATCCAGGAACAGTTATATTTTAATCGGTCCGGCGGGTCTTTCCGCCAAGTGATCATTAAAAAGGAAGCTAATGAAGCTTTCAAAAACAAAAGCGCAGATAAAGAAAGTCGAGGCAGCGATTCCTTGGAATGACAAACTGCGAAACGGGCGCTAATGTGTCGCCATAAAACGGGCTATGACACTACAGGCGGTAGGGATTAGCTAATTTGATTTTTGTGTGTTTACATAGTGACCCCACAGCTTTTGCTAATATGAGCAGGGTTAAGTTCGGCTGTTAGCAGGTGGTTCCATCCATTATTCCATCCACGTTCCCAGAAAGCGGCTCACAGAAACGCGTGATTTACGATTGTGTGAGCCCGTCCATTACACTAGGGCCCTTTAGAGTCGCTCATATTTCAAACACTTCTCCGTAATCATTACGGTAGCTGCTACTGAAATAAAACACTTTTAAACTCTCTCTGCCGAAAGTGGTTTCGCTTTTTTTTTATTATTATTATCTGCCCATTGCTGTCTCGGCGCAATTTTTTTTCGCTCTCTCAGCTATTTATCTGGCCATTCGTCTTGTTGGAGAAAGAACTTGTGTTTGCCGATCTGTCCCTCTTATCGCTTTTACCGCAATAAAATTAGAAAGCAGGTTAGTTTGTCTTCTCGGCGCTTATTTTTTTTTTTCATTTCTTCTCTTCGTTTTCAATGATTCTTTTTTTTACCTTTCTTTCACCGAGCATATGCAAATCTCATTCTACGAAAGATATTGAAACAAAATAGCTTATTGTTTGGGAAAAAGATTTTAATTAAAGAAAAGCCTCTAGTAGCTGACACTGCAGGTAGCACACTGTAAAAAGTAGATGTTGTTTTTACAGTATAATGCAGCTAATTTTACAGTACTTTTACAGAAATAAACTGTAAAATTGCTAATTTTACAGAAGTAAACTGTGAAATTAATAGTTTACGGTGTTAAACTAAAATTACTAGTTTCACAGTTTATTACAGTGCATTTTACAGTGTTAAATTGAAACTTCTGCTGCCAGTATTATACTGTTGTTTTTACAGTATAATACAGCTAATTTTATGGTAATATTGCTAATTTTTCAGTAATAAACTGTAAAATTGCTAGTTTTGCAGTAATAAACTGTAAAATAGCTCGTTTTAGTTTATTACTGTGCTTTTAAGGTTTTGAACTGGAACCTCTGCTACCAGTATTATACTGTAAAAACAACAACTTTATTTTTGCAATGCAGTTGATACTGCGTTAATAGTTGACTCTTATAAATGGAGAAACTGATAGGTATAAGCAGTGGCGTACCTAAGGGTTGGAAGGAGTGACTCTTGCTACGGGCGCAATAGCCAAGAGGACGTCATTTTGACCGGTAAAAAAAGTTAAGGAAGAAGGAAATGTTTCTTTTTATTTTATTTTATTAATAGAAAATATTAAAGAAAAAAAATCGCAAGAATAAGAGCTAAAGTGGAAAATGAAACATCTAAAGAGAAGGAACATTGGGCATCATTAAAAATATTTTTAATCAGGAAGTAAAGAGTTAAAGTTTCAATGTCACATGACCAATTATAGTTATAATTTTACTTGAATTCCAGCGAAAAAAAAAGAATAATAATAGTACTGATAATAATAATAATAATAAATAAATAAACTACAATCTAAATAAAAGTTTGTTAGGGTATACTATGAAAATATTATTTTTAAGTGTAGAAAAAATATTGGAACAAATTTTTATAGGCACAAGAATGCATAATTACTTATAGTTCTATACCTTTAAAAAAGTATTGTGTATCGTTACATATCCTTTGCCTGGACTTAATTTCAGTACATTTCTACATAGAAGCAAATCACAGAAAAATACTAGTTTCTTAAATTTTAATAAGTGTTTAATACGTTTCCTAATGAGTGTATAATCAAATTCATCATCCTTAAACATAGCAAATTTATTTAGTTACACTTGATTCTCCACCTCCTCCACAATACTTAAAAATATTTCTTTAAACTGAATGATATTTTAAAGTTAAAATATAAGCCATTTCTTTTGAAAGTAAGATAATTCCCCCTCCCTCCTTTTTTTTTTTGCTGCGCCAAGTTATTTAAATGTTTGTATTTCAATATTATGTTTTATTACTGAAGAGCTAAAACTTTTATCATCGAAATATAAGGATACAGCATTTTTTTTTTACTTTAATTTTTTTTAGATGAAAATATCATATTACATTTAATCAATAGTCACCACCATCAACATGCTCTTAAAAAATGGACTTTTACCGTTTTTAAAATAAACGACTCATATATTTATACATTAATATTCTGCTCTAGGTAAATGTATTTAGCAGACTTGAGAAACTTATTGGATATAAATCCTAGATACATCGCAAAGCTTTTCTTTCTTGTTTAAAATACATTATTGTCTAATAATAACGTTAGGCGGCTTCAGGCCACACCTGAGTCTCTGCTGGAAGTAAGCCCAAACAAGTTTTCGTTTTTGGCTTAAGAAAAGAAAACGAAAGTAAAAGCAAACTGCAAATGTATGAAGTACAAAAAAAAAAAAAAAAAAGAGAAGAGGAAAACATTTTTCCCGCTTAAAGTTTGCCAACAAATATGCCGTAGCCGTTGGGTCACCGCCCACACCAGCGTGGCACAGACACGCAAACCAAGTTTGCCCGATTGGAACCAACTGCAGAAAGATGACTGCATGGGGGGGGGGGGGGGATCGATGCACTATCGCCCTCAAGCCTTGGGCATACGCCACTGGAACTTGTCGCTATGGAGACAAGTAAAAGGTGGACTTGTTGATGAGCCGTGTAGTTGTAATTATATCCCCAGCACACTGGATAAAAGTTAAAGCGATATGTCTGCCGCAAAAATACAAGGGGAAAAAATGAATTTTGAAAATCAAATATTCTTGCACAGTGATGCTTAAAACTTCATTGAAAAGATGTTTAAGTGAAGCACAAAGTGGTATTATTGAAAATAGCTTACTTTCAGAAGTGTATTCAAAGCTACTTAAGTCAACTGTTCTTGATAAATATTTTTGAAAAGCTAAACGTTAAAAAAGGACACTTATTTAATAGTTAATTTCTTTATGTACATTTGATCTAAACTTATAAGGCTGGCTTTGTCTACAAGTAAAACTAAACTCATAACCCATACATTTAAAATGCTAAATATGTGCGAGAAGGATACATTGAATAGTTCTTTTTTTTTTTTTGCCGAATTTATAACTACACTTAACTTTATAAGGATACCTTAAGGGCTAATTGTTGCATTTACCATATTATTGTTAATTTAATTTTTCCGTCGTTAGCTTCTATAGATAATCCGTATTGCGATTGCAGTTACCAGCAACTGTAAATTCTCACAGAAATTCAAAACTGTACTCTAAGTTAAAATACTAAAAAAAAAAAAAGAAAAGAAAAGAAAAAAGTTCAAAGACTCATTGACTGCAATTCAATAGTTTGTAATATTTTGTTCAATAACGTTCTTGACGAAAAATCATGTAAACACAAAGCCCTTGCAAAGTAAATTAATGAGCATACCGATATGCTCACGTTACCCAATATTTTACTTATAATATATCACGCATTATTAAACGAATGATTTATCTTTTAAGAAATGATATGCGAGAAAAAAACACACTTTTCCAACTTATGAAAAAGAAGGGAAAATAAAGAAAGAAAGAGAAATGAAAAACTAAGGTAGAATCTACACCCCAATTTGAGGTTTGATTATCTATAGCAAAATCAGTGATCATTTCAAAAATAACGGGAAGTTAACGCAAACACTGAATTTTTACATGATACCCACACAGGAATTTAGTTGCGATGGTAGGCGCCAACGAAAACGCGTGGGAAAGGGCTCATTAGATGAGAGAAACTATGTTTATGAATTAAAAATGAATGATGAGTAATTATGGAAATAGAGCTGGAGCTGTTAACATTATTAGATATGATTTATGTAAGCTAGTTAAAAAAGCACGTCTTATTAACATATTTTATTTCTATTAACTTTGACTTTACTAAATGTGTTTTAATTTAATGACTTCATTACTTGTTGTTTAATTGCTATTTCAAGTAAGCTCTAGTATAGATTATGTTCGAAAATCTACACTACAAAACACACAGTAAAAATTAATGTTGTTTTTACAGTATAATACAGCTAATTTTATAGTAAGAAACTGTAAAAATTGCTAACTTTACAGTAATAAACTGTAAAATTGCTACTTTTACGGTTTATTACCATGCATTTTACAGTTTGAAACTGGAACCTCAGCTGCCAGTATAATACTGCTGTTTTTACAGTATAATACAGCTAAATTTTACGGCACTAACTTGTAAATTTGCTTACTTTACAGTAAGAAACTGTAAAACTGCTAGTTTTAGTTTATTACTGTGCATTTTAGTTTTAAATTGGAACCTCAGCTGCCAAAATTATACTGTAAGAACATTAGTTCATTTTTTGCAGCGCAGATTTTTTACTAAGTTTATCATACGTACAACAATGAGTGTGAAATGTTACTGCAGTTAAAGGGACAGCTTAACACCTTAAAGTGAAAGTTATGAAAAAATCGTTCATACTTATGCATTTAAACATTTGTTTTTTAAACAAAATATTTCGTCATATATTCTAGTATCGCACTATAAAAGTTTCTTTTGGGTTAACACCGTGAGAAACCATATAAGTGCAGTCAAAAACATAAAAGTCAAACGTTCACTTCTCAATTAACTGCAGAAGATTTCGACAGGTCTGAAAGAGGCAGCAAAAGGAATTAATACGATGGATTTTGTCAAAATAATATGAACAATACACTACGATAACAAACTGACTGACTGAATACGCATTAACCATACAATAATACAGCCCTCTATCCTTTTAATATGAACATTTGTTGCATATAAACTGAGTTTGATTGCCATTTTCTACACAAGCCTCATTTAAATCCTGTTCCAGTTTGCAGCATATTTCAGTAATTTCTGTCCAGCAGAGTTATGATAATAATAGATAGTGTATCTAGCCCAGTAATAGTTTAACAAAAACAAACACAAAAGTATAACTGAACTGTTAATGAACCAATGAACCATTGTTTGTGAGTTAAATTAATATGTAGTAGATACAGGTGGGGTAGATATTATAATTGTATAATATTGGTGTAATGGAATAAAAATGTATTTAAAAATGCTAAATGTACACTTTTGATTAGTAAGTGTTATGTAAAAAATACCTTAGGATATTTTTCTTCTACAATATTTTTCCACCACGTCCTTCCTTTTATAATTAATACCAATTTAGGTAAACGTATCCATTTAATTCATTGATAAACTTTACTTAGCAAAATGTACCGGGTTTTTCTGATAAAGTTGGTAAAAAGAAAGCACCACCAATTGTTATTTTAACTGTTTTCAACGCATTGTATATTTTCCTCATAGCAACTTGGACGAAATAGTACGATTTATATATCTACATCGCATACACTGTAAAAAATGAATGTTGTTTTTACAATATAATACAGCTAATTTTATAGTAATGAACAAAAATTTGCTAATTTTACAGCAATTAACTGTAAAATTGGTACTTTTACAGTAACAAAAAGTAAAATTGCTAATTTAACAGCTTAATAGGGGAAAACCGCCTATATTGGACCACTGCTTAAATTGGACCTCGGGCTTAAAATCTAGTACAAAGATCTGTGCTACACTTTAACAGTAGAAATATAAAGTTTTAGGAATAAAATCAATGTGTATGAAGTTTCACCAGTCTTCGAACTATTCAGCGTGAGTTACAGCTGGATTTGTGTTGAAAACGTGAGAAATCTTATTTCGCGGACTTGTTTCTAGCAGAATAATTCAAAAACTTGTGAATTGAGGTAAAATGCTGTTACAGTATTATAATCTATGTTTAATAAGGATTACATCGATGTATTTACATGCGCGATTGTGATAGTTTTTGACAGAGCAATAAGCTGAAGAATAAAAAATGGCGTGTTTTCCTTTATTGGACCAAAAAAATTTTCCTATATTGGACCGGTGGTCCAATTTAAGAATATGATTTTAAACAAGATTTTTTGTTAATCGTAATATAAAATAAGGACTCGTCTAATTTAATAGCGTAGTTAAAATTATTTTAAGGATAATTTAACACCTATTCACGATCTTCAGTTAAACTTTTTTTATCAAGCACATTTTTATCAAGCAGAAGCTGCAACTTTTTAAAATGCATGTTTTTTTTTTCTCTCTTCATCCATTAAGCTGCAGTTTCAGGTTTTAAGCATAGTTATTATTTTATGCTTTACTTAAATAAAATTTATGTTGGTTTACCGAGAGAAAAGTGAAATTCTTCGATATGTACAAAAAGATTTTTTTAAAGGAAATAATTTAAATGCTACTAAAATGTTCAATGTAGATGAAGCCGGTCTTTTCACTGTCCAAAAGCCCCAAACTATATTGACGTATAAAGGTAAACACCGGGTGAAGCAGTAATGATTGGTGAACGTCGTAGAAACACACTGGCTATTTGCTGCATGAGTGCAACAGAATTGCTAGAGCCGCAATCAAGAAAATGGCAAATGCTGTGAGTTGATTCCAAACAACAGGAGTTTGGCCTGTTAACTGATATGTGTTTAATGACAGTGATTAAGCTGCAGCAGAATTAGAGGCAAGTATTCCAGATAAAACTACTCAAAGTGAACAGGTTAAATGTTTGGTGTAAGTTGTACACCATGTACAAGAGCTAGCTACGACTTAAATTATTACAAGATCTGCAGAATTGGCGAATAGTTCTCATCAAAACATGATTGTCAAATCTAGCTATGATTTTGTAAAGTCGGCTCACTATCACCTTTGCCTAAAAAAGGGAAAAAACAAAAACGAAGGCTATCTCAGCAATCATTCTAAAGCCGTATAAAAGAGGCATAGAGCAGAAAAAGTCACACAAGAAGCAGGAAATTGCATAAAACAATTGAAGGGCCAGGGGAAAAAAAGATGAAAGTGACCAAAAAGCGATTTCGAGAAAAACGAAAAACAGAGATTGATTTCTCGTACCTCCTTATGTAGTTTTTCGAGTTTTCATGCACATTTCGGTTGCTTCTCATCTTTTTCCCCCCTTGCTGTTCTACCAGATACCAGATGATAGTCTTTCATAGCCCCAAGATAGTGCTAATATCTCAAAATTGACGAAAAAGTGACTCTCATCTTTTTACCCCCTGGCCCTTCAATTGTTATTGCAATATTTGTCCTAGAGATGAAGTTCAGAAGATGATTAAGAGTATGAAATAGCCATCGGCGAGTTTATCAACACTGCCTAAGCGAGGTCGAAGCAAAAGAAATTCTATTGCAAATCCTGGAAAAAAGCTGTATAGTTCAAAGATAAATTATTCTATGATTTCTTGGTACGGTCCAATTTAGGAAGCCCGTGGTTCAATTTAGGCGCATATATTCCTAAATTGGACTATTGCAACTTTTTATAAAATATTTTTTTAAAAATAAGTTTTCATATTTACAGAAAATATAAGCTCCTAGGGCGGTTCCTGATTAAATTCAGCTTACGATTCCCTATTTTGCATTTCTGTTTTGCTTCACATTGAGCGACACAGGCCTCCTGTTCTTAGGGGGTCCAATATAGGCGGTCTTCCCCTACCGTGCATTTTACAGTTTGAAACCGGAACCTCTGCTGCCGGTATTATACTGTTGCTTTTACAGTATAATGCAGCTAAATTTTACGGCAATAAACTGTAAAAATGGTAACATTACAATAAGAAACTAAAATTGCTAGTTTTACAGTTTTAAATTGGAACCTCGGCTGCCAGTCTTATGCCGTAAAAACTATAGTTCATTTTTTGCAGTGTAGGCATCAAAACGGCAAATAAGATATGACTTGATTATTTATTAACTTCCAGACAGTTATTATAAATCGTTTTAAACAACTGAATCCCATTTCCGCCACATGTATGTATTATTAACCAATTGTTGTCCCCCAAAACACCACGGAACATAATGAGAAAACATTACCTGGCATGAAGACACTAACTCATGCTGCCTGAGCGCACACACCACACATTTTATGATTGCCATTAATCATTCAGTTTGCGTGCACAATCGCTCATGAAAAAGCAGCAACAATAAAGATTACAGTCACCTTATTACCAATCAACCGTGTTTGTACAATCATAAACAAATGACTTATCTAAAACATAGCAGCGCAAATGGAATAGATCTCAATGGCAAACATTCATTGAAGGTAATCAATGAACAATAAATTGAATAAAAAAGGGCTATTAAAGCTTTGTGACGGGATTTTTAAAAAAAGCATTCATTACCCGGTTGGTCTAATAGATTTCCTCTCTTCAAGGGGCAGTTACAGAAGTGGTTCACCAATGAGAGTGCAGATGAAATTCAGCAATAACTGGTTCCTTTCGGACTGAAGGGACAACCTAAATTGCATCCCCTTAATTAGGATATACTTCTACAGACGGCTTTGTTGCAATTAATGTATTTATTTAGTTGCGAAGCGTAGTTTCATTCCTATGATATTTAAGCTAATTAAGAATGTTTACTGGTTGAAGCAGTATATTTATTATAATATTATTTTGGGGCAGGATTTTTTCTCTTCGTCGCTTTTCCAGTATTTTAGTAAATTTTGCTTCTTCTAAAGTTGTTTCTTTCATTATAAAAATATATTGTTGAAAAACAAATGGAAATTTTTTTTTAATTTTAAATTTTCAAAATTTTAAATTTTAATGAAGTGCAAGAACATTTTTTTGAATTTCATTTCAGCTATACTATAGTTTATTAAATTTGTATTATTTTTCTACTAAAAAAGTACATTAATTTTTGGAACGTACTTCTAAAAAGCATACATGTTTTAAAACAACAATTTGATGATAACTAACTTTCTAATTGTTATCTCATTGTCTTATTAAAATTAACAAAACAGAAATATCTGAAAACAGACCCATTGCAGACAATAACTTATTACTCCAGAAAAAGTTTTCAGCGAGTTCCACTACGTATCTTATTTTGAAAAGTTCCTTTTTTTTTTTCACTCGAGAACAAAAATTGTTTTTTTTTTTTTGTAAATTTTGCTTGGTTTAGAGATTTATTTCGTTCATTTTAAAGACATTAATGGCAAATTTAATTTCATTTTATCACTAGTAATATATAGCTTATAATGGTTTCTTTGTGATTTTTTTTTTCTTTTTTAGGCATTAAATAAAGTACAAACAATAATGATTTGTACTTCACTTCTATAGAGCTATGGTTTTACATTATTGAAAAATTGCATTTTGTTTCAGAACTTGGCTCTTAAGAAGCATACCATTTTAAACAAAGATTATTTTTAGCATTAATTTAAAAGTTTTTTTTTTTTTTTTTTAACTGAACTCCTAGAGCAAATAGCACGAGTTTATAACTTTTGCGTCCATGAATACGAAAAAAAAAAAAAAAAAAAAAATTCCTTGACTGAATACTTCATATCATATAAAAAATTTGTTTATCTTAAAATATTTCAGAAATTATGAAGCTTGCAGCATATTTTGAAGCGCAAACAGAAATACTGTTCAAATAGTGAGAAAAGTTCTTCCACATATTTAGTATTTTAAAAGGAAATTTGTTTTAACCTGCGTGACAAATTAGATGAGACTGGTTAATAACGTAAAAGAGAAAAAAAGTTGACCTATATTCCTTACAAGACACTACTTTTCCCATGCGTTATTTCATTCCCTCAAAGTCAATCTTGTCTAACGTGATTTTTACATTTTTCGTTTCATAAATTTTTATATCAAGCTGATTCCTTTATGATACAATTTAAATTACAACTCATGTATCCTTTCTTCAGCCTAAAAAATGTATCAAAAATCTCTAAAGAAAAAAAAAAAATACTATCCGGAATTGGTTAAGCAATCCACGCATTCCTATAAAAAATGTGAATATATCATGCACGAACCGACAAAAATGTCAGAAGCAGTTTTTTACGAATTTGCTATGGGAAAAAAAAGCTGGTACAAAAGATGGAAAAAAATGAAATCAATTTTTTTTCGCTATCTATCTTATCAAAACTACACCTTTTTTTCGTTCAGTTATAATCAATGTAATTTTCCGCTACAATTTCAGACTAGTCAGTCATACAAAATCAAATAATCATGTTATTATGGTTACATGAAATTAATCAATATGAAAATCTGATTAGTAACAAGTAAAAAAGGAGAGTGCGCTTATTTGCAAGAAACTAATTTTCTTTGAAATTAAAACTGATAAATAAGGAAACAGTTAACACTCCCTTTACCATTCACTAGATATCACTTTATAATTCCCTTTTTAAACACACACCCATACACAGACATATATATATATATATATATATATATATATATATATATATATATATATACATTTAACATTGCAATGGATGTAATAAAAATCAATATATTGAAGTACTGTTGCATAAATGAGTTGCAAAATGCTTTCATTTGACTTTTCTAAAAACAAAACTTTTTTTTTTTTTTTTTAACATTTATAATTGTAAAAAAAAAAATCTCTCTCTCTTCTTTTTCTTTTTTTCGAGAATCTATGTGTCATAAAAAAGATTTATCTTGCTTCGACAATATTTATAATTGAAAGTAGGTCTTCGTTGTTTGCTAGTAAAAACTAATTCAACAAACAAATTGTTTAGTACGAAATCTAAAGTTAAGACATGATCTTCGTCTTTTTTTCCATTAAAACTAGTTTTTTTCCTAATTGCTTAGCTAAAAGTACACTTGGACTTTTTTTTTTAAATTAGAAATTAATAATAATTTTCCAATGAGCCCCTTAACCATTCAGCGTTGTCTCGTTTTAGAGTCTTCGCTGAAGAATATGACATAATTGTCACACAAAGCCTTCACAATGCTATTTTTTTAATTGATATAAATGTAGATGTATAAAACCCTCCCACTCGTCAAACTCCACAGACGCGCTGAACTTGTAGAGATACAACATTTTCAAAAGACTAGCTTAGCACTAAATCCACGAAGTTAGCGGAAAACAACAAGAAATTTAATTCCCTGATTTCGCTTCGCCACTCAACAGAACGTCAGAGAAGATTAGTCTCCACGGTTAAGCTTGTAATTGGCATTTCCAGCTCGCCAAATTGATTCGGGAACACTATGTTCTGATGAAACTTGATAGCCACCTACAGCAGAGGCCAGTAGACGCCTAATATCTGTAATGGTCTGTACCGGGGAAAGCTGCAACTGACATTATAGGTTTCTGCAAATGTATTTCGATATCCATGCTACCATGAGACCCTCCCCTACCTGTCTCGCTGATTCTTGGATTATATGTGGGTGGCTCACATTTTTATTACTTCTCTCTGTGGACTGTGTCCCTTTTTTTTCCCTTAACTTTCTTCCCAGGAACTAAATTATGCAATTTTCTTTTTCTTTTTTTTTGTTGGGAATTGCCATTGGACTAATCTTCCATATCTGAATTTCTGACGATTTTCTTATCGCGAACGCTGTGTGATGATGACTGCAAAATGTTTATTCTTTATTTACAGCAGGCAATCATGGAAATGGATTTTTCATGTTTATCTTTGTAGTAGGTTGTGAAGATGGTGGATAAGATCAACAATTTTTCACAGTGAAATATATAGTTTTACATGTTTTGTGTAAATCAAAATTAATTTGAAAGAGTTTTTAAGTTGATCAAAGAAGAGAAGTTGATCAAAGAGATGAAGTTTCTGAAATTAAAATACATATTTTACTAATTCTTTATGACAAAATACATGGTTGAGCTCTACGGAATCAGTTTTTAATTAAGTAATTGCATTTGTTCATAGTATATAAGTAGCTTGATGGGGAAAAAAAGTGAATTACAATTTTAGTATTTTAACTAAAAAGTATGAAAAAAATGAATTGTCTTAATAAAATTGAGAAAATGCAATATTTTTATCCCAATAACTTATTATTTTAAAGTTCAAAATCAATCTATATTTTAAAGTGTCCCTCATATGCTTAAAAAATAAATAGATAACTAAATGAATAAATAAAATTAAAGGGGATGAGGGTACTCAAAATTTAGAGTTACTACTTTTTTTTTTTTTCATAATTTTCTTCCTAATAACTGTTATTATAGGCATCAAGTTATGTTTTTAGAGTGAAATTTTATTGATAAAAAAATTAAAACTTATCATTACTTTACAAACGTAAAGTTTCTTTTCAAAGACAGCTAGCTATTCCGGTGAAAATGTAATTTTTTATGAAAATAGAGCTACTGTAGAGAACATGTAAGTGGTTCTTGAAGCGCTACTCATTGCATATTTTTTAATTAATTGATTAATAAAGTTATCTCAAACACTTACATTTTAAGAAAACATACATTTTCTGTTTTATGCGTTTTTCCTTTTACATTGCATAAAAAAAATATTTCTTTTTTTCATAGATTATACCTTCCACTAAAAAAAACGTCCATAATAGTTCGTCTTCTATCATGTTTTATATTCCTGAGCGACTTTCTTCTGGTGTGCCAGATGTTTATAAAATGAATTTCTCTTATACAAACATGTTGTTAGAATCTCCACTTCACTGCCAGAAAAACTTCCAAACTATTGTCTGAAAAACTACGATTTTGCGCGACAGAAGAAATTATCTGACCCCGACGTAAACATATCCTTATTTTTCGAGATTTCTTCTTCGCTGAAGATTTCAAAACATATCTTCAGACCAAGCAGTAGCACAATGATCTGGAATAATACACCTCTGTTTCGTTTCTTTTGATTTCCTCCCCTCCCCTCCCCAGAGTATCCAAAAAAATGCCGGAAAATTTAGTTTATAATTACAGATAGCTGAAGGCAAAGAAGAGAATGCAAAAAGAAAGTAAGCAAAAAAAATCTCTCTCAAATGATAGATTATTTTGAAAAGTTTTCTTTGATTTATTGCGGCTAAAGACAAGCGGGCGAATCAGACTGAGTTTATGGATCTTTTGCGGAAAGAGGCTATTGTTTAGGTTTCCCCCTCCCCCTGAACTCTTGGAGTCTGCTTTTCCCTGCTGCTCGTCTCCAATGGTAATTAAAGCAGAGGCGAAGGAATAAGTGGAGATTCGCCATTGTGTGGGAAAGAAGGGGGTGTTGCCACACAACCAACGTTCTCTTTGCAGGTCTGCCTTTGGCCAGACACGAACACTTTTCCCTGTTTCGAATTCTAAACCAACCTTCGCTTGGTTGTACATATGACGAAAAAAAGTGCACTGATTTTTTTTTCTTTTTGAAAATAATTACGAGGTTTTATTTAGTCCAAAAAAAAAAAATGTAGTAGAGCCTCGATTATCCAAAGCAAATGAGATAGCTTCCGGAAACCCGAAATTTTCGGATTATCGGATTTTTTTTTTTTTTTTTAAATTTATTTCTTTATTTCTTTATTTATTTTTCAGGCAGTGCACAATTAGAGCTATAGCAAAATAAAAATAAGAATAAATTAGCACACTAACAGTACACGTATTTATTTGAATTCAAATATTGAAATCCTCAATACATGTTAGTTGTCGTTTTACATATTAAAAAATAAAAATTAAAAAAAAAGACGATCAACGAAGAGATCTGGATTCTTTTTTTTTTGAGTAATCGAGGTTTATCTCTACTTAATTACTTATTGTAATAGGAAAGGGATACAATCTCTAGAATAAGTTAGGCAATATATGACCCGCAGGTCACCGACAGTGGTGGATTGAGAGGTTTGGGGGCCGTCGCAATGGAACATTTGAATCTTGGATTGTCACAAAACTATGTAAAACACTTACCAGGTAAAATTTTGAATCCTTTTTGCGGGCACTATGGGGTCCCTCGCAATTGCGACATATGAGACACAATAAATCGGCCACAAATCACTGAGCGACATTTTTTGACCACATGAGCTCCAAAATTCAAGTATAACATACAAAAATAGATAGTAACATATCAATATGAGATTTTTTTAAAACTAATAATAATAATAATAATAATAATAATAATAATAATAATAATAATAATAATAATAATAATAATAATAATAATAATAGTAATGCTTTCGTTTGAGTTTAAATTTCCGCTAACGAGCATGCATTTTTAATGTAAAATAGCAGATGTGAAGTGTACACCTGAAATCAATACCATATTATTTACCATTGGCCTTTTTATTATATCATTGCTTCAGCGTGCGCATTGTTAATGTTCAGAAGGAGCAGAAAAAAGTGATTGACGACTAGGTATATGGTCTCCCTCTTAGAATATGAATGACAAACGGAAAGAACAAGATGGTATTTGGCGTAATGGAATACTTCATGTATTGGAAGATGGTTTTAAACTAAGAAGCCGAAGTTTGATGGTGTCTCATTTTAATGAAAACCCATTTTAAACAGCAGTTTATCAATATAGTCCCATCAACCAGCAATAATGAGTCCACGTACAAAAAGCTAACGACTTAACTTAGCACCCTCGTAAATCTTCGAAATGTATTTCCAACCCAAAATTTGCATCTGAATTAAATAAATACACACGGCAACCAGACACAAACAAATTAATATTAACAAAAGTGTCGCGTGCACTTTTAAAGCAAGTGGGACTTAAAGAATAGAGGCGCCAAAACCGGCGCCTCAACCAAAACTCAGACGTTAAGAAGCATTATCCCCCAAGAATTTCTGCAACTACAAACGCATGTTTTTCTTGAGGCATGTAAGTAATACGTACTGATGCGTAATGTTAAATTAAGTGAAACGGGAAATATTTACATCGTATGAGGCAGCACGGTCTCTCAAACTTTCCCAGCTCTCTTTCATGTTGTTTATTTTCTCTTGCCGCTTATTTTAAATTTCAAATCCACTTGCAACAGGGCTTATTTAATAGAACTTTCTAAAGGAAAAGGATTCACTCTCTATACCAACGTTGAAAATGGTTCGGAAGAGAAACGCTTTCGTTCACAGTTACGGAAGGCAATTTTTGTTTCTTTTCAAATTTTCTTTTATGGTTCAGAACTCTCTGCTGTAATTTAATTTTGCCGATACGTCGGCATAGAGCATTAAGAAGATTATGCATACAAAGGAAAAAACTCAGATTTAATTCTATTAAAGGGTACGATGAAACCAAACCGCTATCGACATGCTACTACGTAACTTTGATCAATTTAAATCAAATTCTATTGTTGATCAAGATCGGATTATCAATTTTTATAGGAAGATATAAACCAGTTTTAATTTTTAAAAATATTTAGATGGTTTAGGTAAAGTCCAACAGCTTCAATTCCTCGAAATTAGTTACTGTCATTGCTATCAAGATCATAAGATTAATATCGATCCATACAAACTGAGTTAACTTGATCACGACCGGTTAGCTAATTTAATTAGATTTTTCAGGTTGATTTCAATAACTATCATCGCTTCATTTTAATCAAGTTCTGTTTATCAATTGTAATCGAAAGAAGCTACTGTATTACCGTCGAGATCGTCTGATTTCATCAATTTGTTTCAACTAATTTTCAATTGTATCGATTAATAAAACGCGGTTAAAATTTCGAAGCTAAATTTGGTGCTGTCGAACGGTGCGACTCCTCCTCAGGAGATAAGTCGCACCATTCATCTGCTGGCATTCATGACATAACGATTCATCTGTAGGAGATGAGCCGAATCATGCTTCGCGGACTTTCGCTAGTCTGCTAAATCGATTTTAGCTTCCAGTGTGAAGGTAATCTCAGCTTTATTGAGAAGCTGAAATGACAAGCTTTATTGAGATGACATCAGCCTCCAGCTCGTTTATGGCTATTCCAAGTTGATGATTTCTAATTAAAACAGCAGTACCTGGATGTCGTAAAGGAGCTGCCAGTATATACTAGTAGTTCTGCTTTGGCCATGGCTTGGCGGGACAATTTGCAGCATATTACTCGAGCTTTTACCGTAAATTTATGCAAAGTAAGCTGCACCATGCGTGCGAACTCTCACTGGTGCGCGAAATTAATTTTAGCTATGAGTGTGAAGATAATCTCAGCTTCATTGATAGGACATCTTCTTCCAGCTCGCTTACCGCTATTCCAGACAGAAATTCTCAGTCAAACAGCAGTATCTGGATGTTTAAACGAGATTTCAGTATATACTGACTAGTAGTAATTATCACCAAAATGCAGTAGACAATCATGCTCTCAGATAGGGACCCTGAAATATATTCGATATATATTACCCTGAAGTATCGAGAGCTTGGCACAAACTTGAAAAGAAATGTAGGAGCTCAGCTCCCTTGAGCTGCTAAGCAAATTAAGATCTGTTCCTACTAGAGGTACACTTTATTTAGCACATCATTTTCGGCTTCAAATGTGGCGAAATATCAGCAAATTGTCTTCAAATACTTGTCAATCTAGTTCCCTTCTGTCCTATAATTTTCGTTTAAATTCAAATTTTTTCATTCACAGGGTCAAAAGAAGTATAAATTATTAAAACTTCATGAATTCATGAAAAGCCAACTACGTACTAAAAACATCGTGCTTCTTGAAGCAAATATTAGATTAAAAAAAAGTTTCGAAGAATTTTTAAAAGAATGTATCAAAACCTTGCTGCAATACTAAATTGTTCTTGACAAATTTAAGTTTTCGCAAATTCATTGTTTATTATGCATTTAATTATTTATTTTCGGATGAAAAGTTTCAAACTAAGATCCAACTCATTTTTTTTAGCTACCCCAGACAAAAAGAGAGCAACTGTTGACAGCAACGCACTAAAACAAACGTTATCGACGTGGATATCAAAGAAATTTCGTTTTTACTTTTTTACCCCCTTCGGGAGCTACAGAAGCCCTTTGGAACTAAGTACTTTGCCATTTCGGGTTATTCACAGATCAAATCTTGAAGCACTCGAGTTCAATTTCATTATAATCACTAAATATTGCAACAGCGCACATTTCTTACTACAATTATGATTTCTTTTTATGGTGATTTCTTCATGTATTAAGGTGTAACTTTGAAGATATTGCGGCATTTTGTTTATCCTGCATGACATTTAGCATGAATGAAAATCTAAAAAGATATACTAACATCCATGTAGAATTATAGCTTTAAGAAACACGGAGTAACCAATTTTTGATCATAAGACATTCGAAATAAATAAATATCATTAAATAAATAAAGAAAAAATATTAAAAAAAATAAAGAAGTCTTTCAAAACCTACACTGCAAAAAATGAATGTTGTTTTTACAGACAAATACAGCTA
>JAXGGA010006205.1:0-71516 GCA_038373865.1 Uloborus plumipes
AACAGGAAGGAGAGCGAAGTTGAGGTAATGGACAAGATGTTAATCAATAGGCTTTTGGGAAGAAGGAAAGGAGTCTTTCTCCTCTCCTGCATTCAAATAAATTTATCGGAATTTATGACGACATCATGTTTGAAAAATTGAAGAAAAGATAATTAAAGAAACTCTGCGACTTGGTGACCTTCTCTGCGACTTGGTGACGTGGGATCCGTGGGACCGAAGGACGGAACATAAAGGAGTGCGATGATAAATTGCTATGTGCTATAGGGGTCGAGAAATATAGTACAAAACACTTCGCACCCAGAAAACAAAGAATGCATTTTCGTTAACTCATCACCTCTCCATTGATAATAACAATAACTGATTTAAACATCTGTATCTGTTTTTACTGTGATCAATGTGTTAAGAGATAGAAGTTTTTAAAAAATCTTATACTTTTTGCTAATTTGTTCGCAGTAAGCCCAAAAGGGGACCACACTTGTTTTGTGGCGTAAAGGAGAAGATCTTCTGTCTCTTTCCATGATAAATAAATCTCAACGACAAGTACCATAAATTTTGTTATCCCGTTAAAGATTATAGACCAGCAGGAGAGACGGAATAATTTAAGTTTTAAGTTGAAAAGATAGAAAAAAACTCCTTTGGCGAAATAGTGCGCAGAACTATGGGTCATTCCCTGTCAAGTGTCCCAAACTTCGAGAAAATCCCCACTCGACCCCCTCCGATTTTAATGAAATTTTTTTTGGATGTACATATAAAACTTGCATGAAACCATACCAAATTATAAGTCTATAAGCCATATGGTTTAGACAATAAAAATTATTTTAGAAAGGCCTCTTTTTCGTGTCTTGAAAAAAAAATCACCAAATCGTCAAGTTTGTGCTTTTATTGCTCGCGATCTAAGACGATTATCAGGCTCAAATTTGGTGATTCTGATCACTGTTTATGGTAGAATACCCTACTTGTGTAACAGAAGCTTCACGCACTGTAGATTTTTTGCAGTTTGCTGCCAAAAGTTGGTAAAAAAACGTATTTTGGCAAATTTGACCACACGTTATCAGCTTGTATCTGCTGAGAGAATGACTTTCTGAAGCTAATTCTTTCCTCGTTTATAACATGATAGTTCGTCCGAAAGGTGTGCAAGTGGCATCTCGATAGCTCAAATAATTGCTGAATTATGCGAGTTGAAATTCCAGTCAAATTTCTTTTTTCTCAATTTTGTCTCAATTTCAAAGGGCAATATCTCGCAAAGGTCATCTTGAATTTCAATTTTCTTTACATCATTGGAAAGAACACACTTTTCATAACTAAAAAACGTTATTTTTATTTTTGAGACAAACCAGTTTTAAGGGGATATTGCAGATCAAAAATGTGTACGTCATTCAACGTGAAATTAAAGAAAAAAAGACATTGACCTCAAAAGTTGATGTCAATTTGTTCTATTAAAATTTACAGGAGCTATTGTGTTTATGTTCTGATTAAAAAAAAAAACCTTTTTTAGATATTTTCGAACTTTAGTTTTTGTGTGCGCATCCGTAAAAACTCAAAAAATGGAAAAAAAAAAAAGTTTCGTTTTTAACAGAAATAATTATCTTCTTATCGCTGCTATAAGAGCCTGAGTCTTTTCCAATGTATTATTTTTAAGCTCTTGAAACAGAATTTCGGATAATATGTCACTTGGCAAGGTGTCATTAATATTGTAACGAGTCCGTAACACCTTCAACTTTCTTCAAATGAGCATTCCAATCTTGAGGAAGTAACTATAAATTTATTTACAAGTATTTACACTATTTACAATATGAGCAGGAAACAATTGCTAAACATCCAGCAATTAGGTAGCAAAACAGTACACTGTACTCTCAACAGTAACTCAGCACCACGTATCAAACGTGAACAGTAATTAAGCAATTACAAAAGCAAAACAACCATTCGCCAAGCGAACGAAAACGAGTCACCAGATCAAATCTGAAAACAACCGACTTGTGTTCAAGGCCAGCTATTTATACTCGAAACGTAGTTTCGATAATGTTCCAGAAAAACCCGGAGTATTCCAAATCATTCATAACTTGAAATAATCCATTGAGAAAGTTCTAGCGATAAAAAGAAAAAGAAAAAAAAGAAAACACTCCGAGTGAAAAATGTCTTCACGCTTATTAAATGCAGGGCAAGTGTAAAAATTACAACACGTTACAGGGCCGGTATACAAGTGATAAAAGTGATATCTTCAGATACTTTTGCAACATGACGTCAGATAAAACCAAAACTAATGAAAATGATGCAAGGCAGGAAAAACAACAACTATTTACAAGATTTGTAACATTGCCCCCTTCCCAAGGACTGCACGTCCCGGGCAGTACAATCCCCAGAAAGGAAGCAAGGGAAAATTTACAGCTGCACACATTAAATGATGACCAATCATAAACATGATAAACAATAACAATGAGAACATGAAAGAAATAATAACATTGATAAAGTAATATTCCAAACAATTAAAGGCGAAAGTTATTTACAAAATTTACAAACAAATTACCATGGTAGCTTTAGATTTACTTTACGAACTATGGCCATAGTATGGGGCTAGCCGATCATAATGTACAACCCTAGGTTTTGAATGTGATGACTTCTGAATCCTCACTACGACGTCGTTCAGCCGGTGAAGGACTGTGTAGGGTCCATCCCAATGCGACTGCAATTTGGGTGACAGACCTTTACGTCGGATGGGATTCCACAGCCATACTTTGTCACCTTCTTGAAAGTCATGACCAGTGGACCTTGTGTCGTATCGGGTCTTCATCTTCTCCGTTGCGATGTTGATTCGCTCCCGTGCGAAGTGATGAACGTCTTCCAACCGGGCCTGGAGATCCTGGACGTACTCCTCAGGCGATGAAGGCGCATCTGGAGGGAGACCGAAGACGAGATCACAAGGTAGCCGAAGCTCTCGGCCGAAGAGCATCTGTGATGGGGAATATCCGGTGGTCTCGTGGACAGCACTGCGGTAGGCCAGCAGAAACAGAGGAAGTTTCTTGTCCCAATTCTGTTGATTTTTGGAGACCATAAGCGAGAGATTATTAAGGATTGTCCTGTTGAATCTCTCCACCATGCCGTCCGATTGTGGGTGTAGTGGTGTCGTTCGAGTTTTCTCAATTTTGAGGATATCACATAGGCCCTTAAACACAGCAGAGATGAAGTTTCTTCCCTGATCGGAATGGATCTGCAAAGGGGTCCCATATCTCGAGATCCAATGCTGGACTAGAGTCTCTGCTACAGTGGTAGCTTCTTGATCCGGAATGGAATATGCTTCGGGCCATTTGGTGAAATAGTCAATGGCAACGAGGATGTATTTGTTCCCATCAGTAGTTTTCGGTAGAGGACCAAGAATGTCGATCCCAATTCGTTCGAAAGGAGCTCCTACGTTGTAAAGATGTAGCTTCCCGCGGCTTCTTCTCTTCGGTCCTTTACGGGCAGCACAGGCGTCACAAGAATGACACCACTTCTCTACGTCATCCTTCGCCTTGCTCCAGAAGAAGCGCTCTCGAACCTTGTGGAGGGTTTTCAAGATACCAAAGTGTCCTCCAGTCGGACTACTGTGCAATTCCTTTAGAACGTCTGGAATTCTTGATCTGGGAAGGAGTAACTGCCATTTAAATGCTTTGCCATCGTCAGATTCCCATTTCCGATACAGGACGCCATTTCGCAACTGGAGAGATTTCCATAGAGCCCAGTATCTTTTCGTTGCAGGACTGTAGAGAGAGACGTCTTGCCAACTAGGTCGCCGACTGTCCTTTTCCATTAACTCTATGATAGGCTTTAGGTCTGGGTCTTCAAGCTGATCTTTTCTTACTTGGTCATCACTCCATGGATCAGGATCTGAAGATGATGAAGTAGCAGTAACTTGACAGGCAGTAGGGATTGTCGTCCCGTACTGTTTCTCAATTCGGGAGCAATAATGGCAGTTCTCGGAACAAGGTCTTCTTGATAATGCGTCAGCATTACCGTGTGACAAACCTTTTCGGTGCTTGATCTCGATGTCATATTCCTGGAGCCGCTGTATCCACCTGGCTACCTGGCCCTCTGGATTCTTGAAATTCAAAAGCCAAGTTAAAGAAGCATGATCAGTCCGGAGCAGGAATTTACGGCCGTAGAGGTAATGATGGAAATGTTCTACAGCTTTAACTATGGCGAGCAATTCCTTTCTCGTGACACAATAATTTCGCTCCGACTTGGATAAGCATTTGCTCCAGTAGGCGATGACATGTTCGTTACCGTCTATTTCTTGAGATAAAACAGCTCCAACGCTCTCGTGGCTCGCATCAGTGTCAAGTATGAAGGATTTTTCAGGCTGAGGATAAGAGAGAATAGGCGTTGATGTCAAAGCCTCCTTCAGCTGTAGAAATGCATCCTCGCATTCTTTGGACCATTCAAATTTTTGTTTGCTCTCCGTCAGCTTATGCAAAGGTCGTGCAATGTTGGAAAAACCCTTTACAAACTTCCTGTAGTACGTGCAGAGCCCCAGGAAACTTCGCAGCTGATGGACATTTTCGGGGCGGCTCCAATTCTTGACTGCAGATACCTTATCTGGATCTGTTCTTACACCCTCAGAAGAAATAATGTGACCAAGGTAGTTCACCTCACGGCGGAACAAATTACATTTGGACGGGCTTAACTTCAGGTTGGCTTCCTTAAGCTTCTGCAGCACCTTCCTAAGATTAGCCAAATGTTCCTCAAAACTGCGTCCTATGATGATGATGTCGTCCAAGTAGACAAGACAGGATTCATAAGAGAGTCCTCGTAGCACTGATTCCATAAGACGCTCGAACGTGGCTGGTGCATTGCAGAGGCCGAACGGCATCACTTTAAACTGCCACAAGCCTTGTCCGGTTGTAAACGCCGTCTTCTCTCGGTCGTCGGGGTGTATCTCCACCTGCCAGTAGCCGCTCTTTAAATCCAGGGTCGAAAACCACTTGTGTCCGGAAAGGGTGTCCAGAGTGTCATCGATCCGTGGAAGAGGGTAACTGTCTTTTTTGGTGATGTCATTCAGGCGTCGGTAATCAACACAAAATCTGGTGGAGCCGTCTTTCTTTCGGACCAAGACGATAGGGGATGCCCAAGGACTGGATGAGGGTTCGATGATGTCATTCTCCTGCATCTCTTTCAAGAGGATCTCAACCTCTTCCTTCTTGGCGAACGGTAGTCGTCTTGGATGCTGCTTGATAGGGGGATGATCTCCAGTGTCGATCCTATGCTGCGTTAAACTCGTGCGACCAACATCTTCGGATGTAGATGAAAACACCTGCTTGAAGTTGTCCACCAATTTCTCCGCAGCGTATCTTTGATCCTTCGATAATGGTGCACTCTCAATTAATTTCGAAATCAAGGACTCGGAAGACACAGTCTCGGAGGAATCAATTTTTCTGATGATGCAGTTTACGGGAGTACAAGTTGCCAACACTTCTCCTTTCTTAATATTCCTCGGTCTTTCACTCACATTGGCGACTCTCACAGGAACTGCATTCCTTGAAAGGTCCACAAGCGTAGATGCCACTAGTACTCCTTTTGGGCTATTACTCTGGTTAGGATATTCAATGAGGCCGAATTTAAAGCTGTTGTTTTCCTTGAGGGAGCCAGGTATTAGTACTTCTGATCTAGAAGGAATCGATAAATCTGTTTGGGCTATTATTTGATGAGCAGATTTTAAGTTATTTTCGGTGTTGAAAATTGCTATGTCTTCCCTCATCGAGTGCAGCTCATTATTTTTAAAGTCGATAGAAAAATCAAATTTTCTCAAAAAGTCCAGTCCGAGAATGAAGGGATCTGTAATGTCAGCAACGAATGCCGTGTGATGGTAAGTGGCGCTTCCGAACATTATTTCTAAGTTTACTTTTCCTTCAATCTCGATTTTGTCACCTGTCACAGTTTGGAGAGTAACGCAGGGCGGCGTCCATAAGATCTTGAGTTCAAATTGACGAGCCACATCAGTCCTTATGATGGTAACGTTGGCTCCTGTGTCCACAATCATTTCGCAGGGAAACCCATTCACATATGCGTAAATGAAGAGTCCGTTGCAGCCGCCACTTCTTGAGGAAATCTGGAAAACTTTGGGATGGGGCTCATTCCAATTTGGCGACCTCCGCCCCGCGAGATTGCCATTGCTTAGTTTTCCTGAGCTGGAGAGGGAGAGGTGCTCTTCCCTCCTGTTTCTTGGAGGGCTTCGCAGTTCCTTCGTACGTGGCCCTCACCGCCACATTTCCAGCACTTCAGCGGTTGTCTACTTTGGTCCTTGCGAGCCGTAATCTTCTTCAGGGTCCCCGAGATCTCCTTGATTTGTCGCTCAATTTCCGAGAAGCGAGTTGAGTTCGAATCCTGGGCGCTCACTTCCACGCCCCTGATTGAATGGCGATCCTTGCGGGATGTTTGCTGTGCAGCCTCGAACTTCATTGCGTAGACCAAACCGGCTTTAAGATCTTTAATGTCCGCCATCCGGAGAGCCGTCTGAATTTCTGGATTTCGCACTCCATCTATGAAGTAGTTCAGGGCCAGGCTATCGCGAACACCCGAAGGACAGTCCGAGAAGGCGAGATGGGAAAGCCTCTCAACGTCTGCTGCAAAAACTTGCAAAGTCTCTCCAGCCCTCTGGAGTCGGGATTTGAGCTGAAGTTGGCTGAATTCTTTTTGGCAGGATTCGCCAAAGCGAAGCTCCAAGGCCGATGATAAGGCTTCGAAGTCACGGTGCTTGTCCTCTGGGAAGGTCTGTAGTATGTCGGCTGCATCCCCTCTCAGCGAGGCTGCGAGGTGACAGGCTTTCGTGGAAGAGTCCCAGGAGTTTGCTTCTGCAACGATGAGAAACTGCTTCTTGTAAATATTCCACGAGGTCTTCCCGTCAAATGTGGCCAGTTTAATGGATGAACGAAAAGTTCCAGCTGCAGCTACATAGTCACTTGAGTTGTTGCAGGATGCTGATAATTTCGATTCAAGTTCTTTAATTTTCTTTTCCATATGGTTTTCTACTGTGGTGATTCGGTTCTCAACGCTGTCTGAGTTATTGCAGGATCCTGATAACTTTGATTCAAGTTCTTTAATTTTCTTTTCCACATGGTTTTCTACTGTAGTGATTCGATCCTCAACGCTGTCAACTTTTTCTTCAAGAGCCTCCATTTTATTTTCCATATTGGCAAATTTACTTTCCACCAAACTTTTCATTGACGTTAGATCGCTCTTAATTTCTTCTTGACTTGAAGTTATGCTAGCGGTTAAATCATGCTTAATTTCTTCTTGACTTGAAGTTATGCTAGCGGTTAAATCATTTTTTAATTGTTCTTGATTAGTAGCCAGCTCATTCTTTAATTGTTCTTGATTAGTAGCCATAGTCGCCATATCATTTTTAACAGCGTTGATCGCATCCAGGAGTTTTTTCAGTTGTTCATCCATTGCTCGAGTAATTACCATAAAATTCCGAAGTCTAAAAGTCCACAGGAAGAAAAGTCCAAGTTCACAGATAATTCCAAGAAAGTCCTTGAAGATGCCCCACGTTGGGCGCCAAAATTGTAACGAGTCCGTAACACCTTCAACTTTCTTCAAATGAGCATTCCAATCTTGAGGAAGCAACTATAAATTTATTTACAAGTATTTACACTATTTACAATATGAGCAGGAAACAATTGCTAAACATCCAGCAATTAGGTAGCAAAACAGTACACTGTACTCTCAACAGTAACTCAGCACCACGTATCAAACGTGAACAGTAATTAAGCAATTACAAAAGCAAAACAACCATTCGCCAAGCGAACGAAAACGAGTCACCAGATCAAATCTGAAAACAACTGACTTGTGTTCAAGGCCAGCTATTTATACTCGAAACGTAGTTTCGATAATGTTCCAGAAAAACCCGGAGTATTCCAAATCATTCATAACTTGAAATAATCCATTGAGAAAGTTCTAGCGATAAAAAGAAAAAGAAAAAAAAGAAAACACTCCGAGTGAAAAATGTCTTCACGCTTATTAAATGCAGGGCAAGTGTAAAAATTACAACACGTTACAGGGCCGGTATACAAGTGATAAAAGTGATATCTTCAGATACTTTTGCAACATGACGTCAGATAAAACCAAAACTAATGAAAATGATGCAAGGCAGGAAAAACAACAACTATTTACAAGATTTGTAACAATATCTTAAATTCATAAAAAGCATTGTTTCCTTTTTCAAAAAAAAAAAAAAAATAAAAACAATTAATAAAAGAGATAAATAATAAATTAAACAGTTAATATGGTGTGTACGTGATAAAAAATATGTATAATAGGACTGCAGAGCTATTTTTCTAAAAAGCGATAACGAAAGTTTTCGATAGAGTTGAATATTGCAATTATTTCCACCGTGTAAATAAATGATAACAATAGTAATTGAACATATGATAAGTAGTAATTGAAAATCCATTCTTTATACTGCCGAGGATGTGTCTTTCAGCCTGTGATTGCAATTTGCCCATAAACAAAAATGATGAAAAATGGGAAAATGCTTTTTATGACCTTGAAACATTAATGACCTATAACCTTGCCAAGTGACATATCATCCGTAATTCTGTTTCAAGAGCTTAAAAATAACACATAGAGAGACTCAAGCTCTTATAGCAGCGATAAGAAGATAATTATTTTTGTTAAAAACGAAACTTATTTTTTTTTTTTTTTGCTTTTTCTTGAGTTTTTATGAATGCGCACTCAAACACTTAAGTTCAAAAATATCTAAAAAAGGGTTTTTTCATCAGAACATAAGTACAATAGCTCCTGCGAATAATAATAGAACAAATTGACATCAACTTTTGAGGTTTATGTCTTTTTTTTTTTTTTTTTTTTGATTTCACGTTGAATGACGTACACATTTTTGATCTGCAATATCCCCTTGAAACTGGTTTAAATAAAAATAACGTTTTTTAGTTAAGAAAAGTGTGTTCTTTCCAATGACGTAAAGAAAATTGAAATTTAAGATGACCCTTGCGAGATATTGCCCTTTGAAATTGATACAAAATTGAGAAAAAAGAAATTTGACTGGAATTTCAACTCGCATAATTCAGCAATTATTTGAGCTATCGAGATGCCACTAGCACACCTTTCGGACGAACTAGCAGGCTACAAACGAGGAAAGAATTAGCTTCAGAAAATCATTCTCTTAGCAGATACAAGCTGATAAGGTATGGTCAAAATTTGCCAAAATACGATTTTTTACCCACTTTGGCAGCAAATTGCAAAAAATCTACAGTGCATGGAGCTTCTGCTACACAAGTAGGCTATTCTACCCTAAACAGTGATCAGAATCACCAAATTTGAGTCTGATAATCGTCTTGGGTCGCAAGCAATAAAAGCACAAACTTGACGATTTGGACAGTTCTTTCAAGACACGAAAAGAGGCCTTTCTAAAATAATTTTTACTGGCTGAACCATAAGGCTTATGGAGCTATAATTTGGTATGGTTTCATGCAAGTCTTATACATACATCCAAAAAAAATTGCATCAAAAATCGGAGGGGGTCGAGTGGGGACGCCTCGTACACTTGACATGGAATCTATTCAAGTTTATTCAAAGGATTTTTTTTATTTTTATTATTCGAATTTTTCTTTATATCATCAAAAACCTCAGACCCGTCACAACTTCGGGGGGGGGGGGGGGGGGACCTCCGACCATCAAACCTTGAAATTTTCTTTTTTTTTTTTTCTTTTTTAGTTGAATACTTTTTAAAAACTTTTGAGGTTTGAAAATTTCGGGGGGGGTTCTGACCCCCTGACCCCCCCCGCTGGCTACGGCCTTGGGAAGGGCATCAATATTTTGTTAGAAATAAACACAAAGTCTTTGAACACTTTCGAGTTTCAAAAAGTGATTTTTAAAATAGTCGGAAGTTTTCATGATATTTCCTAGTTATAACTTTTTATTTTTGTGTGTAATTTTTAATTTATATAAATCCTTTTTCTCAATTCAATGAGTTCAAAGTTTTTCTATCCGGTAAAAGCACTTGAATTATTCCAAGGGGGGGGGGGCACAAAGAGTGTATTCTTCAATGTATGTTAATTCGAAAAAGTACGAAAACTATGTCTAAATACACACAAACACTTTAAGTTATGAGAAGCAAGGGAGGAGTCCATAACCAGGGACGTCATTTCAAGTTTTTCCAGGGGGGGGGGGGGGGAAGGGTCCAACCAAACTCAATGCAATTTCATCAGAAAACTTCAAAAGCCATGCCCACTTATATGTAAATACATTGATTTCTCAAAGTGGGCAATTGCCCCCCCCTAAATGACGGGCCTGTCCATAGCCCTCTAAATGACAGCCTAGGCATAAGTACTAAATAAATTACACTGGTTAACAAAAATTTTGTTAAATGAAACTTATAGAGTGTTTCTAGGATAATTTTCGATGCTGATTTCAAGTATCCAATCATTTTTCTATTGCTTACAATCTTTTGCGTAATCTCGTATTTTAAAGTATTTACTAGCTGCCAGGGCAGCTAGATTATCTTCCTGCGGCATGTTGATGCATAATGTCCTCCCGCCACCCAACTTTTACCTCATTCTGATGTGATATTATTTGATATAATTAAATTTTCATAAGATTTTAAGACATACTACGTACGTGGCCCACTAATGCCCAAGAAGCTAGCTGCGTGGCCCGGCGTTGCACGGGCGCTTCGCGCCTTTAAAGTAGTTAATGTTTCAAAAAAAAAATACTCGCCGCCAAGGCGGCTCGCTAACAGGCGCTTCACGTTTTCACTTTTTTCCTGCATCAAAAAAATCATTCGAATTATTGAGATGCTTCGCGCCTTCAAAATGGTGAGGAAAGTTACAGCAAGTTCTGCTCGCTCAAGGGAAAGAAGCAGACATAGATACTCAGTTTTTAATATAAGTAGATGGCTTTTCAACAAATGAATGTTTCAAAATATTACAAGTAGCTAGCGATAAAAATACTACGTAAGTGGCCCGCTTATGAGTTTCGTGTTTGATTTAGTTAAGCCTTCATTCAAAATTCTCATTATCATTGTTATTACTGTTTCATAGCAACCACGTTTTGCAACAATGGATTTCATATTTAATCATTTATTAGGCTTAATCGCTTTAAATTTGACTACTTATTGATTGATATCTTCGCTAATTAAAATCGTATAATTATATAAATTGAAACTAATGAAGCTTGAAAAATTATCTATCTATCGGTACCTGGTTCGACTTTCAGTTCATTGGCGTTCGGGAGAAAAAAGGTGATATAGAAAGAAAGATAGAAAGATACTCAGTTTTTAATATAAGTAGATGTTTGCCTGTGTTTTCCTATATCACGTAATGAGATAAGTTTTTGATTGTTATTTTGATATTAACCATGTATGTGAATATGTGCATTTTCTTTCCAGTTTCAGTCGAAGGAAACAAAAAATTTGGGAAATGGAGAGAAACCATTTACATATTTGAATTCAGCTCATCATTTTGCACGCTATAATCAGGAGTTATTTTTCTCCATTTAACAGACAAAAGGTTTTTTTGTAGTCCAATATTATAGGCAAACAATGTGTATACATTCAAGGGCAAATCTAGTCTTTGGGACTATTGTCAGAAACGAGTATCACAAAATTTGGGGACTGATTTACGGCAGGGCATTCGGGGTCCGTGTCCTGGGCTCCCAACAAAAGAGGCACAAAATTTCTGATTTTCTGCAAAAAGTTCCATGTTTATGCTTCCAAATAAAGAGTTTTTTTTTAATAGCAAACAAAAAAAAGATCTTATTTCATGAAAATAAATTCTCAATTTAGGCTTGTTTTTAATTTGTTTGGGGGAGGGGGGACACTTAATTGTGTAAATTGGTTTCTGTTAAGAAATAGGTTATCCAAAACAAATTTTCAGTATAAATCATACATATTTTGCTTTTCAAGAGGGCGTGATCATGACCCCCTTTGCATCCGCTCTTGCATGCATTTTACCTAAGTACTTGTTTTTCCAGGGAGAAAGTTTCCTTACTGATACTCAAATAATGGGCTTTGTGTCTTTAAAAAAGATAAATACTTTTCTCACTTACACAAGGACTTGTTGGTAGTTCATTGTTGACATCATTCTGAGGATTTTCTTCCATCTTGATCTGCTAAGTAGCAAACATTATTTTCAAATTAATGCTTTCTTATCTTGCTAACATTTCAAACAATAAGATGTTCTCAAATATATTTTAGTTCTAATTTACACTTTAGATACTCAAATAAAAAAAAGTAACTCAAAAATTTATGAAAATTTTGAAAAAGAATTAAAAATGGCCAAAGCAAAACCAAAAGTTTGACGGAAGAATTTTGGATTAAAAAAAAACTTATAGCATAATCATAGTATGTATAATTTAACGCATAATTTAACGTACAATATGCTTACCAATTTTAATCTTGTAGAACTAAAGTAAAAAAAGTAAATGATAATTTCTTTCCCAAGTCGTCAAACTTTCTCTCATCAGAGCGATAGAGGAATACTGTCCTTACCGTTTTCTCACATTGTTAAGTGTCAGACGATATTTTAAATAAAAAAGTTAAAAGTGTAATCGAATATTTGCTGTTGCACACACCAAGGGGGCACATGAATTTTAGCGGTAAACGAAATGGAGATTTTTTTGGCAGAAACCAGAAGTTTCGATTTTGCAAAGAGTATTTCATCCATGAAGCAACAACATTGTTATGTCATCGTCTGCTTGAACTTAAGCTATCTTTGGCGCCAAATATGTTTTTGACAACAAGCAATGATTCTGGTTCAACGTACATTATAATTTAAATACAAAAACTCTTTTGCATGCAGAGAATGCCAGAGAGAAACGCCAATTTTTTTGCAAGCGTTCCAACTTTTTATTATTAACTGTATCCGTCACTTTCGTCTGCTACCCAAGCAACCACGAGTAAACATTTACAGATGGTTGTCATGTGTTTTATATATATCAATCATAATTATTAAGTAATAGTAAATCTAAAAGTATTTATCATGAATTCTGAGTGTTTTGAAAGTTCTTCCACAGACTTGTCTGATTTAGGACTTGAAAGTTGGCTCGTAGAACAGTGTCACTCAATGGGTAAAATTCATTAACGTTCAGACTCATTCAACAAATATGTTTTCTTTAATAACTTAATTGGAGTAATGTTTTAGAAGCGTTGTCGCTGGTAAAAACTAATGTTTTTTAATTTGTCTGGCAAATAATTTCACATTTTAATGGAATGTTAATTGTTATTTAATGCTTGTATTACTTATATAGAACTTTATTCAATGGATCTTTTAATGATTTTTTATAGCCTAATTTTTAGTTAGTTGAATTTTTATGTTTTATGTGAACTTTTGCATGGCTATGGCTCCAAGATTTTCTAAAATTCACTATGATCATGTTGCCGCCTATTTGTATTTGAAAATTTTAAATGTAAATTCTTTGTTTGCTATAGGAATTTCGAATCCTACTCCAGTCCAACGTTATTGCATACCTAAAATATTAAAAGGAGAAAACTGTATTGGTATTTCACAAACTGGTTCTGGTAAAACTTTAGCGTTTGCTTTGCCAATTCTTCAGAAGTTGTCTGAAGATCCATATGGAATATTTGCATTAGTTCTGACTCCTACTAGAGAACTAGCAATCCAGATAGCTGAGCAGTTCAAAGTTATTGGTAAACCTATCCATTTAGAGGTTAGTTATGATCTATTTTATTTATTTATTAATTTTGAACATTATTGCCAACATTCTTCTGTAAAATTTGAGGGCATAAATATATCGAAAAAACAACAGTTTAGGTAAAAACTTACTTTAGGTACTAAGATCAAGCTCAGATTGACCCTCGCAATTAATCATTCACATTTTAAAGAAACTTTTTGCAGTTCATAACTAATCCGCTACAAAAGGGGGGCAAATATAGCATCTTGAAACTGTCTACTTTTTTACTGTTTCCAAAACATAAACTTTTTTTTTGCATTAAAAATTACCTTTAATTTTAATGAAATGCAACGTCCAGGTTTTAATCATTAGCTTAATAAGTTGTTGTCTTGTGCCAATTAGGCTACCGATTCGGGGTGCCCTGCTTCACTTTGGAACTGTAATTTGGGGTGTAGTCCGAGTTCTGCAGTACACACATGCTATAAGGACTCATTTATAGGGTAGGCAACCATTAACAGCACAACAAAACCTTTAGACAAAGGGAGGACAAGGACATGAGAGAAATTGCATCCATGCCCGTGCCGGGATTCGAACCCGGGACCTCCACATCCGAGTCAGCAGCAGACCCAAATAATATAGACGAACACGTGAACGCCGTTCGCAGGGAGTTTTCAAATTTTGCAAACAACTCTGATATGTTTGAAATGAATTTCTGTATTTTACACGTCTTTAGCGAAGGACAGAAGTTGGTCAACAGTTTTGAGGAATCTTTTAATAATCCTGAAAAAGGAGTAAATAAATTGAAAAAACATGTTGATTGTATAGAAGTATTGTATTCTCTTATATAATTTTTATATTTTTTCTGTTGTCAGCGATATTAAGACTGGAGAAGTACAGCGGTTTTTTGCAAAAAATATTAGAAATTCATTCTCTTCGCAGACAGTTATAAATTTTATCCAGGTTTACAGGCCAGACTTTTCTGACCACTATACAAGTTGGTCGGCAAGAGCTTAAGAGTAAAATGCGATATAATCATTCAAACTACAGGTTATTTGAGCAATAACAGTGATGATTGATGATTTTTATCTGATAGTTATTCTTATTATTAGTATATTAGTGTTTAAAAACTGAATATAGGGAAATAATTTTATTTTGGCATTTTCTTTAACTATAAAGAGAAAATAGCTGAATAAAAGATCACGGAACTGGAAATGCATTGAGATGTAAATCTTAAACATTATGCAGTGCTAGAGTATCAGGGGTATATCTAGGGATTTTTGCATGGTCCTATTTTTGTAAAAAATCAAATATTTTTTGTGAAAATTTCAAAATGTTAACAGAAAGCAACAGTGGCGTATATAGGTTTTTATTTCGGAGGGGGCTCATATAATAAAGCTTAGCCCTCCCCCCCCCCAGCTTTCTATTTTTTTTCGTTATTACTGTAAAACAGGTAGAAATTTTCAAATTGAATTAAATATTGTAATTTTCAGAAAATATAGAAAATTACGAAGTTTTAGATTCCCTCCAAAATTTTTTTCAAAATTGAAAATGCTACTTTTGATGATGTTGGAGGATCAAGACTCCTCTGGGAAACTTACTGAAACTTAAATTCTAAACATGCAATTCCTGGCTATCTTTAGTGACGTTAAAGGAATTGAAAAGACTCGGGGCATCTCTCCTGAAATATTTTGCCACTGAAGCGCAATTCAGGATATATTTCTTCATGCGATCCGTTATAATTCGAGATTCAAAACGTCGAACTACGTAGGAACCGCGTCGAACTATATTTTTGTGCTACTAGGGTGATAGAGTAAAATAAAAGAAGATGAGTTTTTTTTTTTCAACTGAAGTCTCATTTAAGATATCTTTGGGAAGTAAAAGTTCAAAGACCCTCCCCTGAAAGATTTTCGATATATAGATGCGCAATTTCGCGTTCTCTTTGGAGACGTTAAGAGAGAAAAAGTGGTTAGGGATCTCCCTCCGAAAATTTTCAAAATTGAAACCTTAAGCTATCGTTACTTTAGACCATCTTTGGTAGTAACGTTAGCAAGGACTCTCTCCCAAAATTAATGTTTTAAAAATATTTTTGGTTATCTTTAATACCGTCAGGAGAAGGGGCAGGATTCGGGCGCTGTGCCCCGAAATTTTGCGACATTGAAGCTTCAAGAATGCAATTTTAAGCTCTTTTTTTTTTTTTTTTTTGAAACTGAAGGTTCAAAATTTTACTTTTAGCAGAGGTGCCCATTAACCTCAAGAACAAAAACTTATCATCCAAGAATTCCACGAAGATCCCTCTAAAAACGAGAGTCACACGTGAAAGAAAACCGAAAACAAAAACTTTTAAAAACGCCCCTTAAAAATAATTCAATAGCGCCGCTTACGCAATGATTCTTGATAGGAACAACTGCTTTTAGGCTTTGTCTGACAACATTTAGGATAATAAAAGGATTTAGGGACGCTTCCGGAAATGTTTGGGCATAGAGACTGTAATTCGGGAGCTCTGGTCTTTTCTAAAAACACATTTTAGAGCTAAAGACTATAGAAAAGTGAGGGGGATATCAACTACCGTTAATTGTTTGAATTTTAAATCACTAAAATGCCATTTGAGGCAATGTTTGACTAAGGTATTGGAGAAGAAGCGGGAAAAAAACTCTCTACCGAAAATCTTTGGGTATTGAAGTCTTGAAACTGCAATTAAACTACACGTTGTAAAAGCGAATTTTAAGATCTCTTTGGACTCTTTAAGGGGGGTCATGAGCCTTTTTGGAATGCATGCTTGGCGGATATACGGGCCTCGACTTCTTACCCTAAACCCGCCACTGAGAGGCACTCTATTCTTTAATTTCACCACTGGTATAGAGACTGAGAATTACGTGCCCCTTCTAGCTCGGCCGGCTTGTGACCTCTTTTCGATTTTTTTTTTTTTTGTTCAGCTGAAAGCTTAGAAATTATTTGTGAAAAAACAAAAATCGAAAATGATTGCACTTTATTTTAAATTTTTTGCTGGGAGGTATACTTACATTTTATTTTAAATTTCTTGCTGGGGAGGAATAATTATACACTTTATTTTAAATTTATTGAGTGTAGCATTATTTTAAAGACTCTTATTTCCTGACTGACTAGAAAAAAAGAGGGAATGAGAAGAAAGAGAGAAACGTAATTTGCTAACTAATAATCTACATATGTTGAATATTTTTCATTTAAAAATTTCTATTCAAAATGATTAGGATTTTTTCCCATGCGTTTTCTAATTGAAATATTTCTATTTTCCCAAGACACGTTCTTTTTTCTCTTGAGTAAAGCGCAAGGGCTCTCTGACCCTCTTGGGTTGCACCACTGCCTGGTGCTATCTAACGAATTATTGTTAGCAATTATTATTTATTTATTTATGCATTTCAAGCTAAAAGTACGTAAATAATTTAACAGTAAACTTAAACCGAATAATAATAACTACCTTTACTAAAAAAAAACAAAAAAAAAAAAAAAACTCGAATTTTTTTTTTTGGGGGGGGGGAAGGGGTACAGGAGGGAAAGACCCTTTTGGAAGACCCCCTTGAAAACACCTTTGAAAACAATGTTAATAGAGAGTGGACTTTTTTCTTAACAATTTTTTTTTTTTTTTTTTTTGAGCAAACACGAGCCGAAAACCTACTTTTGAAAAATCTTTCTCGATTTCGCCCCCCCCCCCCTTAAATACGCCCTTGGAAAGCAATGTATCAATATGGATAACATCCAACTTTTGGCCATCTGAAAATTTTGAGAGGAAGCTCAAGTTTCCTGAACATTTTCTGTAATCAGGCTCTTGCTGCTATTTCTCTTGATTTAAAATTGTTTGAGTAATGTTTTAAATTTCCTTGTCTGAAGTTTGAATATTATTTAATGAAGGCTGATATGAATTGTTTTTTTAGGTTTCTGTTATTATTGGGGGAATGAATATGGTGGCTCAAGGAAGCGAAATCAACTCTCAACCTCATATTATGGTTGCAACCCCTGGCAGATTGGCTGATCATTTAAAAAGTAGCAATGATTTCTCTTTCAAAAGGACAAAGTTTTTGGTATTGGATGAAGCAGACCGGTTGTTAGAAGGTCAATTCACAGAACAAGTATGTATCATTTTCGAAAATAATTTTGCATTTGGCAATTTCCTTATATAATTCTTTTTATAATACTTTTCTACTTTTTTTATCTTTTGTTGTAAATGTTCATTAGGTCACAAGACAAGGACAACTTTTTCATAAATATATTTTTTTAAAGAAAGATTTTCTACTAATGGTAACTCCTAGCTATGTTTGAAAAAGATATTGGGGCACATTTCGGACCCCTTGTTGTTGAATTGATGTCGTAGCTGCTCCCTCAAACTCTCTGCACAGAAATTCTTTAAACTGAGACTGTATGAGGGAGGAGTTATAACGTTACTTCGAAGGAATGTTACAGATTTTTTCAGGAATAGGGCCTTTTGTTTCTATTTTGTTAACTATGTGTGAATTATGTTTAAAAGGGAAACAAAAAAGATGTTATGCAAAAACTTAGCAAAAAAGGCCATATTGTTTTAAACCATTGGTGCTTCATAAAATAGTGACATTGGGATGATAGACTAGGTCAAATCTAGTACTGGTACCAAGTTGTAAGAAGTTGAGGTTGTATAACAGATAACTCAAAAAGAAAAACACACAAATACTTATTTTTCTGTAAAATGGTGGTGATAGGCAGGGACGTCATTTCAAGTTTTTCCAGAGGAGCAAAGGGTCCAAACACAATGCAATTTCATTGGAAAATATCAAAAACCACACCTACTTATGTGTAAATACACTGGTTTCTCAAAGCCGGTGGGTTGGACCCCCCCCCCCCCCCTTGCCCCGACTTCCCTAAATGACGGACCTGGTGATGGGGTGAGTAAAATGGTATCATAGCCTTAAGCTGAGATTTTTAAAATAAATTCTGTGATTCTCAATTGAAAGTCCTAGTTATTGAAACATAACATGAGCAATAGACATCTATGTATACCTGCAACTTACAAGGTAAGACATTAAGACAATTAATTTGTTAACAAAACATATTTTGGAAACTATGTTCAACTCTGTACCTCAGAACCAGACTAACGTAAGTCCATTTTCGTCATTTTTCGGTAGAGGGGAAAAACGATTGTCGAATACATCGTTTTTCCCCTCTACTGAAAAATGACGAAAATGGACTTACGTTAGTCTGGTTCTGAGGTACAGAACTGATCATGGTGTTTTTCCAAAGGCTAATATATTTTTCAATATTTTTGCTCAATTAGTATAATTTGCAATTTTACAATAATTTCAAAGTAGAATTTGTTTCAGATTGTTTATAATGCTAAATTGGGAAAACTACAAGTGAATAAAATGTGCATATTTTAGCTATTAAAACTTTTCTCATATTTTGTATGTTTTGTTATCAATTTGCTCTTTACCTGTGCCATGTGTATGGACATTATATATTTCATTCATTTGTTATCTCAAAAAGTATTATCTAGTAAGTTAAAAATTCTAAATGAGCAGTGAATGCCCAGGATTAAAACGGTTTTATAAATCATAACTATTGGGTAGCAAAAACCACTACTAAATCTCCCTCCTCTTTTTCTGATTTCCTTCAATTGTAATCCGCATTTTTAAAGATTTTTAAAGTAATCTAAATATATATCTATGATTTATGATCAGTATGTTGTTGTACCTCATGCAAATTCAATTATTAAAAAATATAAAACTTTATTTAAATTTTATCTTATCTTATCAATTTATTAGCATTAAAATCAGTATTATCATTGAAATTTCCTTTTTTGTTCCTTTATTTTTAGTTGGAGGTAATTTTTGAAGCTCTTCCATCCAAGAGACAGACATTGTGTTTCAGTGCTACTATGTCAAAAAATCTTGATGAGCTAAAAAATATAAGCTGTGTTGAACCTTTTGTATGGGCCTCTGAATCTGATGTATCCACAGTGGAAAAACTTGAGCAACATTATGTCCTTGTTCCACACATGTTAGTGAAAAATGCTAGTCTTGTAGAAGTTCTGAATAATTTTCAAGGGAAAAATCCTGATAGTTCTGCTATTATTTTTACAAAGAACTGCAAGTAAGTGTTTGTTTAACTTATTAATGCGAGTATTGCCCGAGTTAAGTTTTTCTGAAAATTCATAATGGCTTTTTTTTTCAGCCTGTGAGATTTTGCCAATGTTATTATACTCTGTTATTTTAAAATAGGAATATCAAGTTCAGAAATTTTTCGTTGTCTTCATGGAAACTGTACAAAAGAAAATAGCCCCCCCCCCCTTTTTTATGCACGGTTGTTTAGGCATTTTATGTTTATCAATTAGGTTTACACTTTTATTTATATCCTCATATCTCAGAATTCTAAATGTTTCCTAACAAATCAAGGCATACATAAATAAAGCACAAATTTCTAAGAAAAAGCTGCGCTTTATTAGCTTTGATTTTTGAATTGAATAATAGTTTACGCACAAAGCAGTTTCAATCATGTGCATTTAACCATTGTTGCAAAAGCTAAGTGAGAAAAAAATTCCATAGTACTCGTAGCTATGACAACCATTAGGGGAAAAGTACGGAGAGTGGGAAATTTATTTGTCTTAGATATGCCAGCTCTCGTTAGACAGAGTATAGTAGGGGCTCAATGTGAAATCGTTAAAGGGGCTGTCCATAATGATGTCACCTTTTTTTATAATGAATTTGACTCCTTCCACTTGTGTCACACTTCATCCAACCCCTTTCCATTCCCTTATTGCATGTCATGTTGTTTTTGAATAGCATTCTTTAAAAAATTGTTTGTCACACTTCTTGTTACTCCCTCTCTTCCCCTTATCTCAAACTGTCCCTATTTGGCCAAAAAAAAAGGTTGGCAAAAATCGGGGTTTAAAGAAGAAAAAGGTTTTGCTTGATTTTTTTTAAGGAAACGGTGGTTTTTTTTTTTTTTTTTTTTGTCATTTTGAGGGGAAAAATAGGCAAAGCGCTTCAGTAAGAGTTTATTTTTCAAAGAGAAGTACGTTTAGTGGAAAAAATGTTAAACATGAATGACAATTCTTACTGTAAATGTTGTACACAATTTAACTAATGAAGTTTCTAAAAGCTGCTGGGAAGATAATGGGGTAAATTTACTTTCTCCTTCAATGTGAGCTCTTTGAGTGCCAGCTATTTCTTGATAGTATTTTTTTACAAAAGGTAATTGATCTTTATGAAGAAAGGCCTTCAAAGTGATGGATTTTAATTAGTAGAAACATGCAGAAGTTTGATAAATTACCTGCTGGATTTTATATCTTTTTTACCTAAGTTACCCACCAAGTTCTGCCTCAATCGAACATGGATTTTCTACCTTCGGAAACATAAACAAAGCTTGGAAATTGCCCTGTGGTAGAAAAAGCAGGAAAACTAGTTAAATGCAGCATTTTCCGAAGAAACTTGTAAAAGATGACGAAGAAATGGTAAAGTCTCAGATTTTTCAGTTTCTATAATTAGTTTTGTGGATCGAGGTCACCTGGAAAACTTAAACTTTTTTTTTCAAAATTTAAGCGTAAACACTGAGGGAGTTAAGTTTTATTGTTTTTAAATTGATTATAAAATGACTATTTTTATCCTAACAAAATTAATAACTGACTTTGATGCTAAAACTTGAATCAACAGTTGGCTTATTCATGCAAATGATAAATTTCAACTGCTTGCCCTAGTTGATCCAGATTTGTTTGCTTCAAATAAACTGAAATAGATCATTCTACAAAAACAGAACCAAATGCTTAACAAACTCCACTTAGACTTGGCTAATTATTTTGTAATTTAATTGAAAGTTAATTATCATATAATAACTATTAATTTAATTTAAAGAAGTATTCTTTTTTTTTTCTTTCTATTTTTCTGGTTAAACTACAAAACATTAATATTAAATACTTTAGCTGAACTGCATCCACATTGTCCATGGTACAAGAAAGAACAATTTCTTTTATGAAAATGGAAGCATTTACTTTTATTCTCTACTAACTTTTTTTTATTTTTATTCCAAAGAACTGTTATAGACCAAATATTATTCTGCAGCTTGTTGTCACAGGCATAAAAAGTATGAAATTTGAAACTGAAAGAGGTGTGAAGATGAATTAATATATATTATTCATTTTTTTGCAATTAATAATGTAATGGATTAACTTATACTGTCTGCGTGTTTCTTTCTTATTCATTTTAATTTTTTGTAATTCTTTTTTAAAATATCTAGATGTTGCCAACTGGTTTCTGTTGCATTGCATAACCTTGGATTTGAAAATGTGGCTTTGAATTCCAATTTGAAGCAACGTGAGAGATTAGCATCCATATCAAAATTCAAGTCCAACAAATCCAAGCTTTTGATTGCTACAGATGTTGCAAGTCGAGGTATAAAATATGCTAAATGAAATTTCCTTTTCACAAAAAAAGAAAAGAAAATGTTTTACCTTTATATCAGATAATATATAATTTAGATTAAACTAACTTGTGTGTGTGTATTTGGTAGTTTTTCAATTGGTATTTGAAAATGAATGAGGAGAGGGTGTTGTGACACAAATTGGGCTTAGAAAGTTATGATATTTGAGATTGAAATGAATGAAGTAAAATGCTTGTTTAAACTAAGTAAAATGTTTGTTTAAGGAAGAAAAAGAATGTAAAATAATTTCATTTAAGATGCTTAGGATAATAGAACATGGAGCATGAATGTGCTTAAAATGTGAAACCCTGCCATTAGCTTTTGCCTCTCTAACTTTATGCACGATCACTTTTCTCATATATTTTAACTTTTCATTTTCAGGCATGTTAATCTCGTGTGATTAGTTTTGAAAAACTCTTTTTCCTAGAAATATATCTTTAGAGCATGAAGAGTATTTAATTCCTACATCTTCAATCTCTATATAAATGGCTGTATGTGTGTGTTTGTATTTTCCTTACATTAATCCAGTTTATGTTGGATCTTTGCCAAATTTGGCACAGATGTCCTTTGATGCTCAGGAATTCACATAAGGGGATTTTTGGAATTTAAAAAAAATTGAAAAAGTCAAAATTTAAACTTTTAGTCATAAAACTTCACACTTTCTAACCTTTAAAATTACATCATGAACTTGTGCTATGTAAGAGTTTTCAGTATCATCAATTTTCCCCCATCGTTATTTATTATTTTTTCTGATGTTTTTTTAGGATTGGATATTCCCATGGTCGATTTAGTAATAAATTATAGTGTACCTCCTGTTCCAAAAAACTACATTCATAGAGTTGGAAGAACTGCAAGAGCTGGAAAAGGGGGCCTTGCCATTACATTCATTACTCCTCGCGAAATTGCTCCATTAAAAAGAATTGAAGATGAGATCAATACTAAATTAACAGAGTATAAAGTTTCAGGTAAAATATATTCTTGCATACTTTGCACTGGATGTAGTCTCAGAATGTTTTGCTGTTATTAGATTGTATTATTGTATATTTTTTTTTTTCAAAGAATAAGTGTTTTCCCATTGGGGAAGAAAGGCCTCTGTCGACACAGTTAGTGTCAATCCAACTGTCACACGGGTTTTAAGCAGACACTAGGCAGAGAATTCGGTTTTGAAGGAAGTTAATTGTTCCTTTTCATATATGCACACAAATTCAGCAACAGTTTCACTGTACTATCAGTTTTTAAAAACATCTATTTACTAATATGCTATTTTTCCGGTATTGTTTAAAATTATATGTATATGATTGTTCTCGGTGCAAAGGTTTTCTGGGTTTTCATTCAAACCTCTCCCTTGAGGGACTATTCTCCAGCAGTTTTTAGATTCTGAAGTTCAAAAAATTCCATTTTAGTTGATCTTTGATGATATTAATGGAAAGGGTGCAGGGATTTGGGGCTCTGATCTGGAAATTTTTCGAAATGGAAGACCAAAACATTTGTAATAAATATATGTTAACAAGGATGCATGGCTAAAAAAATGGGCAAGTAAGAAAAAAAAAATCAATCGCCCTCCCTTGGAACATTTCTGGATCCGTCCTTGCTTGAGACTTACTGTTAGTGTTTTATTCGGCAAACAATTATATTCATTGTGATGACAGAAAGTAATTTTTTTTTTTAATTTTTTTCAATGAAACTAACACCTCTTCAATACTGCAACTAGTTTCAGTTGATCGGCACTAATACAAAATTTCTTTCAAGCCCGTGTTGGTCTCGGTAAACTTGATTTGACCTGGGGCCAACACCATCTCCAGGGCAGTATTGAGCTAAATTCCATCTTCGATAAACACATTGACTTGCACAATCGTTGGAATATAATTATTTAATTTAAACACAAACTTCGGAAAATATGCACCAAAAAAAAATACGGTATTTTAACGTAAATAACAACTATCCACTTCTCTGCCCATCAACACCTCTTTTGCGAGCTAACCCCTCACACCTCTGTCTAGTCTTCTTGCCAACATTTGTTTAAGAGTAATTCACAGGCTCCTATCAGAGTGGCTTGAGTCCCCGTGTCGCCAGCTCTCCGAGATCCTTAGTCTCTAATGCAGTGTAACGTAGTGTCTTTTCCACAGCCTGAGAATCGCACATTCCTAAGCTAGTTCTCATGGCTATGGATAGAAAAGACCACATCTGGACGCCAGACCTTTCGGCTTACCGTGGGAAAAGGTATTTTTTCTCACGGTGGTCAAGTGGTTGGTCAGCTTGTCCAACGAGTTCAGAGCAGAGCTTGACTTGATGTCAGACTACTAGGTTGTGTTTTTTGGGTCTCCGTCAGGAGATTGGAAAAGGTATTTTTATCCGGCGGAATACCGTCCCCGGATTGTGAGGGAAGCAAACTCCCCCAAGATCAATACGAAAAACCCAAAAAGCTTACTTTTGATATAGTTTTGTACATTTGTGTATATTTTGTACAGTTTTCGCAATAAATGTTTAGCCCAGAATCAAACTTTTTCACTTGTCTGGGAACAACGATATTACTACAGTTGAAGTTTTTATTGTATGGGGAAAAGTTATAATTCTACACTATTAATATTATTCTGCTAAATGCAACTTTTTAAAACAGAAATGCATTGTGTAATTTTAGTTAAAAATGAATTCCGTTACAAATTTTAAATAACTCATTTTTTAAGTTTAATTATTTTTTGTGTAGATAAAAAAGTGCTCAACATATTGCTGCAAGTAGAAGTTGCTTGGAGGGAAGCAGCAATTTCTGTTGAGGATGAAGACGCAGAAGAAAAGAAGGAGATTAATAAAAGAAAAGAAAATGCAATGCACGAAACTGAATTGCATGAAAATACATATAAAAAAAGTAAACATAAACAAACATCAAATAAAAAAATGAAAAACTAGTATAAAATATGTCTAAATAATGTATCCTCCAGTGTAATATATTTTATAGTCTTCAATGAACTCAGTAAGTTTTTACAAGGTTTATTTATCTTCAAAAGCATATCTTCATGAATTTATACAATAAAACACTGAAAAGTAATTATAAAAAAAAAAACATCGCTGTGTGAAAAATTTGCATTTATTTCTCTATATTTTTATCTTACCTAGTGCCCCTCTGTGAAAATTAATTTATAAAGCATAGTTTATATCAAATGGATTTCCAAAACATAAAATTACAGTAATTTTTTATATAAAACTGTCTGTTGAAAAAATTAAATATTTAAAAAATGTTATATAATTTATGCCTAGTGTAGACTATATAAAATAACCCCCACCGCAGGAATTATTTTATTTATTTTTCCTCAGATCTACAATAAACAATTTCATCTTTTTTTCATGTGCAGAATAAAATATAACAATTTGAAATTTTGAGGGAATACAAATGAACTTAAATGTAAGCCTAATACCATCTGAGTAAAAGCTTTAAGGCCAATATTTATTTTATTTTTATTTATTTTTTTTTTTTTTGAGAAATTGGTTAGATCTTAAACTAAGAATAAAAAATCTGGAGTGATAATTATCAACCATGAATAGAAGCAAAAAAGACAAATTCATCATAGGAAAATATTACGGATCAATATTCGAGCCGAGTAAAATCTTAAAGAGAATCTCTTTTTTATGTCATTCATATCATTTCCTAAGATAGATTTCAGCTCAGTTGATGAAGTAGGATGTCTCCCATTTACATAAACTCTTCTTGCTAACTCACCTCATAAGTCCTCAATTAGGTTGAAACATGGAGACTAAGCTGGCTATTTCAAAATCTCAGAATGATTGGTTTGGAACTTATTTTTTGTACTGCTTCAATCTGCCATCTTTTATGATCCATTAAAGCCTTACCTATCAACATTTTTAAAGAGAACTAAAATTTCAAAAAAAAAAAAAAAAAGACAAAACTATAAGTTGAAAGGTTTTCACAATCTTGTTACTTGCAGTGCTATTTATTATAGTACATAGTGGATGCCGGCTAATTAAATTGGCTGCTTTAATTACTCAAATCGTCAAAAGCAGAAAAATATGCTTAATGAATTAACCGCTGTGATGATGCTTGGTTTTGTTCAGGTCGAATTACAAAAGGTGATTAAACATTCTTTGATCATATTTTCGGTTCTAGCAGCATTAAAAAAGGCAAAAGTGCGATATAAATACTATTTTATTTTCCATGTTGGTAAATTAGCCTAAGGAACATTTAGGATTACTGGCACTATTTTAATTGAATGTTATATTGTGTTTTTAAAGCAATAAAATCCATAATTCAATGCACAAGCCTTATCTCAGTTTTGGAGAGGTTTAAGCAGCTCAAAGATAATGTCCTAACTAATATTTTTCTTTTCAAAATCATTCACTTCACTCTCCCTTTACTTCTCACTCCGTCCAAATAAAACCAATCCCCCGAAACCCGTAGAAGTTACCTGCCAAATCCATTCTCCAGCAGTGAAAAAGAAACACCATATGGAATTGTCTGCAATGATGGAGTGTCAGGGAGGGCAGTACTAATACCATTGTTGGTACATTATATGGATAAAAAAAAAGAACTAGAGTAAAGCTAAATGATGGGCCATGGCATGCCTTATGCACTGGACTTCCCTCCACAGCGGGCAAGATAGCAAAAGATGACTATAAGATAAAATAAGGAGTTTAAATTCACTACCTCCTCGGAAAAGTTACAGGGACAAAATACAAAATTGTAATGTCAGCATTACGGCAGCTTCATTGAATTGAAAATGTTTAGAGGAAATGTGATTCACATAAGCAGCGGCCACTGTATATTTATTTAGTTATTGAGACATACTGGTGAACTAAGTTTTTATTCAGGCTAAAATAGATTTGAATAAACCAGTTTTTCTGGTTATTGGGTACTTTACCAATCCTGTCTGTTGTAGTATGTCGAACCAATGAATATTAATATACAATATTAACCCATTAATGCCTGGCGTCCCTTTTTAGGGACGGTCCAAAAAGGGTCTGAATTTCCCCAAAATGAACATTTCAACCAAATAATAGTGTTCAATTAATACCTTGGTATTCTTTCTATTTGTTATTAACAGATTGCAGCACATAACCATTGTAAAGTGTATAAAGCAGTGAGTAACCGCCTCTAAGCAAGGGCTAAGGCTGAAACATGCAATACACTTCCAACTCGGCTATTTCGATCCATAGACTGCAGTTTCAAGCTTATTATGCTCTCATCAGCATGGAACTCTGCCTAAAAAATTTAGCTCATCAGCTTAAGCTCTGCCTAAAAAATTTACGAGTTGTCCCGTACCAAGTGCGGTCGCTCGTTGGTATTCTAATTTCACATTAGCTACCAGTTTTTTGGGCTCTCTTTGCTTTATAAAAGGATTTTTGCCTCCAACTCGACTACTTTCCTATTCCATGCTGATGAGAGCATAAGCTCGAAACTGCAATCCATGGATCGAAATAGCCGAGTTGGCGGTGTATTGCATTGTAAAGTGTGTTCTGTAGCAGTTTTAATGTGACCTTTATCAAAAATGACATCGTTCATAATCTCAAGAAAAAAGTTTTCAAAGTTATTCCCAGTTTATGTTAATTGCTGATTTTATTTCTTCTTATAAAATGTCTTTTTAAATATTGTATTGTAAGCAGAAAAAATATTTAGCAAAAAAAAGTATGTACTCTCTGGGGTGTATCGTAACTTTTAAAGGATGATTTTTCTTTCCTTAATAAAAAAATTATTTTTTACACTGTATTTTTGTATTATTTTTCCTGTCCATTAAACACTGCTTGTAACCAATATGCAAAATATCTTTGGAGAAAAAAAAATGTCAGGCATTAATGGGTTAAAATCTTTCATTTTTCTCAAAATTCTTTACTTGCTCTTAAAGCTTTTACTCAAGCTGTGGATTTAATATCAGGTGTTAGGAGCTGGTGATTGATTTCTTTTTTTGACTGGCTTATTCTATTGCCTCTGTTAAGCACCTCTTTAAATGGAATGAAATATAGAGAAAGAAATTGATGTATAATATGATTTTTTAAATGAGAGAATGCTGTCAGAAAGTTGTAAATAGTATATCAGAGTTCACACTAGGGAAAAAAGTAAAGTGGGATTTTCCACCCTGACAAAAATTTTAAGTGGGATGGATTTTTTTCCAGTTTAGTTGATGGTTTGAATATTTTAGATATAAATATTTTTTTACAAAACATTTGCAAATCATGTAGCATAAATATTTATTTAATGAGCATGACATCAAAAGAGAAATTTTCATTTGTTTGCAAGAATAAAGGTGCATCTCTCTATTTTTGCAACGTTGACAAATAATTTGTTTAAAGAAAAATTAACATTAATATAACTTTCACTTTGTTACATAGGCAAGATTCTTTTTTTTTTTAATTAACGGGATGTTAATGCACTACTCTTGATTGTTCTATCTAAATATGTTATAGCTATCATAGCCATTCCATTCAGTCTTCTTGAAATCTATGCAAAATAGACATGAAAAAGTTCAAGATCTTTTTAACATACTGTCGGTTATTCGATAAGGCGGGGATCTTTAACATTGCGTTTATGGCATGGGTTTCGGAATGTTTTATTCCTATTCGTTTATCCGTTACCAGATTAAGCAGGGACGACAGTATGTCCTCACATGATGATCAACAGCTTGAAAAGGAATTTTTATTGTGGGATTCAGAAGAAAAATTGCGAGAACTCCACAATCCCGTACCCTAACGCCAAATCTGATATTTAACCTTTAAGAACCGGGTGGTACACATACTGTACCGCAAGCTTTTTTCCTATGAGGACGGGGTTGAAATCTTCGCTTCTACCTTTTGGGGCAGGGGATTTTTCCAAGATTTCATACCCCCTTACTGGGAGGATTACAGCTATGTATTCGAACCGCGAAGTCATAAAACCTAAGTGTTTCTCGTTGCACCTTCCCGTTTACAGAGGAAAAGAGATCAGCGGTTAACAGTTGTACCGCCTGTCTCAATAGGAAAACTTCTATACGAATAGCCCAGATCCAAAAGGTTAAAAATAAAAAGAAAAATTAATATACAATAATCAGACTTGAATATAAGAAAGATGTTTATTTAGCAACACTGACATGAATTGGTTCAATACACAAAACATAAAAGAAAAATACATTTCACACATTAAAAATCAAATTAGTTAACTCACGAAATGTCACTTCTACCCTTTCTTTTAAACAGGGTGCTGAAAATGTGTAAATAAAGCAAAAAACGGAAACATTAAAAATAAATTACAAAAGTCAATACAAATTATAGTTGTAAACGTAAAAATTTACACATTCCAACACCAGTTCGTCCAGTACAAAACTAAAATGCATTGGTAGTAGCACCAAGATTACATAACTAACTAAATCAATCAGAACATGGTCCCCTCAAAATATTTTACCCTGCATCCATAATAATGCTTCCAACTTAGAAAAAGTACATACAACTAACCCCCTTTCCTCCAAAGAAAAGCTCATTACTGAAAAGAATAACTTTTCACTAAACTAAGTATATTACAAAACAGAAAGAAAAGAAAGGTTGAAGCTCTAAAACAATGGCAGGCAACATTAATCTTTTTGACAATCACAAGAAAATGAATGAAATATAAATACGCTCAGAATGAGTAGAATATCTTGTATCGCATCTGTATGATGTAAAATACATCTGGCAGTGTGAACATTGTTGTATTCTTTGACATGAAAAACAATTCCCCAATGTAAACTACAAAAATCAATTTATGTAGTCAAATCATAAAATTTCCAGATGGTCAATATTTTAACTTTATTGTAGTTCATTTAAATAAAAAAAAAATAGTATTTAAGTTCTTCTTTAATACATAAATCCTTATACAATTTTTTTGCATTTCCTAACAGTATTTTTAAATTAAAAAAAAAACTTTGCATTATGTTTTTTTTTTTTTTTTTTGCTGTTATATTACATAAAAAGATTAAAATCCCAAATTCAAATTCAGGAAAAAAATTACAATAAATAGAAAAAAAATAAATTTATTTAATGCATAGCAACTTTAACAATGCATTTATGTCACTTACACATTGCAAGAATGTTTAAGCTAAATAAATGGCGCTGAAAATGTAGTAATGGAAGAAAACGTTAAATAAATATACAAATGAAAGTAGTTATTTGCTTGCAGTATCCTATATATTCCAATAAATGCAATATACTTTGAATTTAACTTTTTCATAACAAGTTTAAGAATCTTCATGTATATTACAGAGAAAATAAGATTAAAACAAAACAGTATTGTTGAAGAGGAAGAAAAGGATGTAGAATAAGGGAAACCATTTTTATTCTCACTCTCAAAAGAAAAATCAAAAGAGCAAATAAAGCTTCATATTTGATAAGTTTTTTTAAACCTCAATTTAAAAAAAAAGGCATCAATAAAACTACGAAACTTTTTCGGGGCTACCTACAGAAGTATCCTCTAGCTTTGAAAAAGGGACAGACTCGACAGTTTTCTCCTGCGTTTATGACAATATATCTATTATGTCCTAGTTTCTGCATGTAACACTTTTCAAGGATTTAGAATCAATATCATCCACAGAATGTATCAAATATATGATTGATGATTAATCTATGGAATATTAACTTCCCTGATACTTGTAAATTTTTAAATATAGACTAAACAGTTATGAACACAAATACTCAAATTAAGTTTTGTGTCCATTTATTAGTAATACGCAATTAAGTAACTAAATACCATAATTCAAGTGGTATTATATATATTAATAACATATATATTATATATGTTACCGGCAGTTTGAAGTCGGACACTCTACAGATTGTCTAGGTATTATATATAATGCCTAAAACAAGCCAACAATATATAAAATGACACTACCTAGGCATTCTATGAAAGGTCAAATGAAAAATTGAAGTATGAGGGTTTGAAATCCAGCTTTCACTTCATTCAACTATGACATTGCAAGATTGTAAACAATGTAAAATGGTGAAATTAGTCAGATAATGCAACTATCTGATCCTTTTTAAACTTTGCCTAAAATGTATGGTGTTACATACAATGCCTGAGCATTCTATCGCATGCCAGCATTTCACATTTTTCTGGTAACATATGTATAATATAATAGTAAAGTGGTATATATATATATATGTATGTTTATACAGATACAATCCAGTCTCGATAACTTGAAGTCACAAGGAACCAGTTAAAAGCTTTGAGTTATCGGTGGTTCGAGTTTCATTCCTAGCCTTTTCAAGAGTCTGAGGACTCTATAAAAACTTTAAGGGATATTCAAGTTACATGTCTTCAAGCTATCAAGATTGTGTATCAATATTAACCATATAAAAGCAGTCAATAATTCTCATTGAAGATCCTTACAAAATTAAGAGTTTTTTTTTTTTTTTTTTTACATACTAAAACAGTGTAGTTTTCATTATTGTAATTTACGCTTGGCAGACCAATATGACACACTTGCTTAAGTAAATTTAATATTTCTCACTATGAATGTTGAATAGATATTTAGTAAGATCGTGTTAAACCTTTCTAAAGTTAATTAAAACTTTGATTTAATTAAAGTGTTCAGTTTGCAGCAGCATAATGGTGAGGCACATGGGACCAAGAAAGGCATTTAACCTCATTTTGGAAATTCAGAGTACTTTTTTGGCAATTGAAAAAAATATCTAGGTCCCCCATGCACCAACAGTTTAATCTGAAGTTTTACTATTTGTATGTAATCATTTGATCAGAAAGATATCTTCATGCATTTCCTAGACATGTACAAATGAACAATTAATTTAATTAAGTTGTGCACAAACCTGCAACAAGTAGAATGGAAAAAAACTACCTTCCTCTTTAAGTCTAAAAACTTACATAGTCATTTGAAGATAGTGTTACTAATATAAATTCAAAATGGAAGAGAGACTGAATACAGCAGGTGTTTAAGTAAACATATTTCTATTATAAAATGCAGGCATAAAGTACACAATATTTTTCTCAAACAACCAATACGAGCTAATTTCAATTTTTGAATTAAGAACAGCACATTCGAAGAGGAGAGGGAACATTTAGAAACACCCAAGATCTTACAATGTATATATATTTTTAGAATCAATGACAGACCACACAACTTACGTTCAATCTAACCTTATTGGCGTTTAGCTAAGCTGCCTTACCCGTGATATTCATGGACCATGTAAAGAAATGTTGTGCGAATTTATAAAAGGAACAGCTGTTAAGATACCACATGTAACAGCACCATAAGCGAAGAATTCAATAATAGCTCATAATTTGTAGGCACTATCAAGTTGAGATTTTGACGTCACATACACAATGAATGTCAATGACTTGATTGTAGATAGTAATGACAATTGTATAAATTTAAAAATGAGGAAAAGAAAATCCTTTGGTAGTTCTTTTGTTGTAAAATACTTCAATATACAGTTTGGTACAATACAAAGTATAAATTCACATGGGCACAAAATGAAGGGGGGGGGGATCAAAAGGCCTCTAAGCCCACAACTTTGATAACATACAATATATGACTAAATATTTCATATGATTTTAAGATTTTTATCACAGAGTAAAGTTTGTGTGACAAATGAATTCATATCTTTTTCACTCAGAACTTCAAAAGAAGTATCACAGTTCATCATCAGGTAAAGCGGGCAACCAAAATGCCTGAAAAAAAAAAGGAATATATTAATTGCATTATTGATGCTTAGAAGTTTAAAAACAACAAAAATTTTCTTTCACTGCAGTATTTTCTAATGAAGGTTATGGTTAAGTCTGCTCAAATCAAACCTACACATACAGGTGATATTAATTCCGGTAAGAAAGAAAATAAAACATACATTCATAATGAACCTAAATTTTAACTTCAAGCTTTAAAAAATATACAAGTAGATTATTTTTTTTTTAAAAATGTTATTAACACAAGATAAAAACTGAAAAATAAAAGCACTAGTAATGTTTCCGAGTTTAATAAAAGTGCTTTAAATCTCACTTTTCATAGCTCTTTCTGTGACACTATCTTTCAATTTTAGGGGGAATTTCCACCGGATTGGCAATCAAGGTTTCAAATGCAATTGAATATTCAAATCATGAGTTTTTTTTTTATTATTTATTGTATAGATTTTCCCGAAATTATAATCACGTTAAGTATTTAATATTCCTTAACATCACTCCGCTATATGCTTCAATTTAAAAACTTTGTGCAATAGATATTTATGCCAGTCTTCGAAAATACAGTGAACTCTCACTTATACACCGTCTCATTTATGCGTCTTTTTCACTTATTCGACAATTTTCAGTGGTACTGGCACATTCCATGGTGAAATAACGATAATTTCATTCGTTTATGCGCCAAATTGTTCGAAAAATATAAAAAATTTAATTCATTTTCTTAAAAAATGAGCATGTTTCTTCACTTTCCTCTTTAATCTTTCGCTTTTATTGCTAACGGAAGGCATTTTTTCCACATGAACTAGAGTTCGGAGAGGGAAAATTATCTATTATGGATTGTTTTAAAAGGACCAGTTTGTGATTCGATATGCTACAATTTTTGTTTTCTCCCTACCAGTGTATTTAAGTTACAGTGGTTAATAACCCGTAGTAATCTGACCATTTTCTATAGGAACATTCCTATTCATGCTTTCATTAGAACTTATGTTGCGTTTTAGACTTTTAAATTGGCTTGTTCACTTATGCATCTCTCTCACTTATGCGCCTTTTCTATTGGTCTCTTGGGCCGACGCATAAGTGAGAGTTTGCTGTATCACAAAAAAATATTTTGAACTTACCATTTGAGTAGATGCAGAAACCAACATCATATACTTAGGATTAAACTGAACACAATGCATTGGACTGCTGTGACCACCTTGTAGAATGGTTGTTTTTAAGCCAGTTTCAGCATTCCATACATGAATAGTACCATCAGTTGAACCTAGCAAAAATATCTGATTCATATTTACTTGTTCAAAGTATTTCAAAATGCCCTCTTTTTATTTGCAAGAATGAAAATAATATTTTCCGCTTGAAACTCCAAATATTCGTTGCTATTTTTTGTAAGCAATGACTATAAATTTTAAGTGTCACTAATTTTTACATGCAAATAAAAATTAATATTTCAAAATATTTTTTAATACAGTCATAAAATTTACTATAGCATAAAGAATTCAATTTTTAAGCTTTTTTTAATAACTTTCCTTTTTATTTAAAGTGAAGCAAGATTATAAAATTGCATAAAATATTGATTACTTGTCAACTACAATATTAATTACTTAACAGGGCTCTAAGCTATCCAAAGACAAACAAGTTCAATAAAAAGATGCAAAATTGTTGAAAACTGGTAACCAAAATAAATGTTTGCTGAAATATAGTCTTATAAGTTAAAAAAAAAGCTAGTAATGCTGTTAAAAGTCTTTCAATCCAACTAAATCACTCATCGAATAAGAACTCCAAAATTTAAAGAAAAATTTACACTCAAACAATATTTGCTATGATGAATACTTTGCTTGTTCGAATGCAGAAAGGTTGCAGTATTAAAATTTAAATCTGGATTATAATCATTAAAAAAAAAGGGCATAGTTCCTCTTTTTAACAAATTTCTTTAGTTTTGTTAATAACGACAGTGGCAAAACTTTTAGCATGTGCGTGTAATGTTCCCTTCTCATGCTCCCGAAAAATATTCTAATTATTATGTTAAAGTGTGGAGTATATGATATCATGTAATCTGAAATACATCAAACCATAAAAAAGAACCTGACAAAATTCATAAAAACATCATTTAAAAATTGATAAACCTTTCTAAGCTTCTTGATATTGTACAGTACAATTAATCATTGAAACTTATTCTAAGCAATTTTTATGGGAACATCTGTTAATTCTAGCATATGTTGCCACTTCACCTCATTTGAAGATGACGCTGTTACTCGCGAAACAGTAACTAACTTTTACTTTGATCTTGCTCCCCCCCCCCCTTTTTTTTTGCGACCGCTTGTGATGAATGTGAAATAAATCGTTAAAAAAACTTCTATGGGTCCTCATTAAAACATTGACTTTACCTGTGTTCCTACAACATATGTATTACATTGAAATCCTATGTAGAAGATTTGTTTAAATGTAACTGTAGATGTTTAACGAGTTTGCAGCTATATCAAATGGGCACTAAATCGAGGTTTTATTGTGTGTATCAATTTATATGTATCTATATTCTCACATTCTCAGTCTTACTTATTGCAACAAAATATTACAATTGATTTATAATTTTTACACCTAATATTGAGGGTAAATTATGCATCTATCTACATTTTCCAATAAATAATAAAATTAACCATAATGTTACCTGGTAATCAGTCAAATAGCATACATCTTAGTCTGATTTGGCCGTACATATGTTTAGACAAAACATAAAACAAATACAAATCAAGACATTCCAATATAAATTTTTGAATCTTTAAAACTTTTAAAAGCACTTACCAGAAAAAACAAATTGTGAATCTGGACTGAATGATGCTTCTAAAGGAATTTCTTTATTGTTAGCGCGGCTCTAAAACAAAATATTATAGTTAGATTTTTTGCCATTAGTTGGAATTAAGTTATTTGTGTATAAAATCTAATGCATACATTTCTAAATTTAACTTTATTAAAATTTATAATGCAAATACAAGTAAAGATAGGACACAATGATGTTGAATTGAAATTAATACTACTCATTATAATAACCAATTTTTTCTTACTAACATTTCATATGTGCAGTGTGCAACTTTGATTACGCGTAATCAATTCTAATTCCTTTTACCTTTTTCTAATCAGTGTTAGAAGTTAGCAGTCATTGGTTACATTTTGCGACTAAACATTTTGATTTAACACTAAAATTTCCAACCCTAGTGCCAATTTTGGATCACATTGAAGCTTTTCTTTCTTGACTCATTTTGTTTTTGTCATAAATAGCTGATCAACTTGCAAGGAAAGGTTCTGAGACCCCTTTTGTTGGTCCAGAACCAGCAATTGGGATTTCAAAGAATCTCATTAGGACTGCTGTTTTTGATATTTTTAGGGAAAAACAGTACCACAACTGGCAGAAATTGGATGGGCAACGTTAGACAAAGGAACTAAATAAAGGGTGCCCTAGTTTTAGGGCAAAAGAGCTCTTAAGTTTTAATAGAAATAGTGTTAGGAAGGCTATTGGTCTCCTTACTGGTCATTGTACATTAAAGTGACATCTTACTATAATGGGTGTCATAAATGATCCATGCCTCTTTCACGAGGAAACTGTTGCTCACATCCTGTGTGATTGCGAAGTGTTTTCTGCATATAGGTTTGAACACCTAGGTCGTCATTCGCTTGAATAGGTGTTTGCTGAATTTTGCTTCAGCCACTGGTCTATTTTAAGGCTTCTATTTGGGGACTAGTACAATAGACCTTTGGTCGCAATGCTTGGTTCGTTTGAACCCCCCTTTCTCTCATTTCATTTCAGACCCATAAATGGTCCTAAGGATTAATTTGTAAAAGTAATTTTCAAATACATACAACTTTATCTTTGAAAAATCATTTTCTTTTGAGCATTTTGAAAATATGTAATTGGCAGTGAGTAGCATACAGCAGTACATATCAGCAGGGCGTATACTAAATTTTTTCTTCCATATTTCATTCATTAAAAATGTCCCCTAGGTTAATCGTTTTGACACCCAGAAACTTATACAAGGTGCTATCATGACACCTACATTTAAATTCTTATTTCTAACACCATATCTAATACATATCAGATAAGACAACTGGTCTAAATACTAGTGTAACTATACCATTAAAATCTTTCATGTGTCATCTTTGGTAACAAAGTTAAAAATCTTTTGACATGGTATGTTGAAAGGTACATTGAACTGAAACCACAGATTCACTCTTAGCAAATTGCAGAGCATAAAACACTGTAAGCTCATGTACTTAGCTAAAATGTTTTCAGTTAGCATTCAATTGCGACCATGAATCAACACTCTATAATGCTTGCAAGTTGATTCTATTAAAATTCATAACCGGGACATACTTTTACATAGATCTGTACATGTCTCAACAGAAATAAAAACTACTGAAATTAACATATGCAAACTTACAGAAAATGTTGCTAAATTCTTCCCATGATAAGCATCCAAAATGTGAACAGCTTGTCCATTAGTAGAGATTAAAAGCATTTTTCCATTTGGACTAAACTTTAAACTCATCCATTCAGCATCATCTTCTTTAGCTGGTACAAATGTGTTGAATGGACCCTATTATTGAAGAAACAATAGGGTAAGTCCGTGTAAATGTCAACCTAGACATGATTTTTTCATCTTCCAATACATACATTGTGTGATATATCATTTTAAAGATAATTTTTCAAATTTTTAGAATTTAACCTCAGTTCTCACAAAATAATACTCTAAACACCTACAAAATGGCTGTAAAGATAAGATATGCAGTTACACAAAACATCGCATATTTTTCTAACTTTTCATATTCATATATAGTTTTAAAAAACTGCAAATAATAATGAATTTTTTTTTAATTATTGAAGCATGGTTCTTTTGCTTTACAGCAATATATAATATTTTTTGTTTTATCATAAAATAAATATTGCAAAGTTAGTATCTATTCAGTCTGATTTGCTTGTTATGTTAGTCACAAAAACATGAATTAATTCAGTTATTTCCTTCTGGAAATAATATTTTTTACATTTTTTCCCCTGATCTCTTCTATGTTATGGGCACAGTTAGATTGATAAGGTTGTTCATAAAGAATTTCCTTTTTTCTAACCATAGGACTTGTGACTAACATAACATCATTGTGTGTGACTAACATAACATCACTGTGACTAACATAACATAACTGTTCAAGAAATGCTTAAATCTTAACCAAGCAATTTATTTTAGAAACAAATTAATTTATTGAACCTCTTATTATGAAGAAATTAGTGTGACCATATAAAATGCAGTATTTTTTTTTTTTTTTCAAAACAGTTTTTTTAATGGTACATTTGGGGTCAAAAGTTTATGCTGTAATTTGCGACACAAGTAATCGACATATGAAGTCAACATCTTCAATGAAAGAATTTTAAATGATTTCAAAGCTATGTGCGGCATCACTGTGCAATAAGTTTTTCTATGAACATATGGAGCTGCTGCTCACTTAAAAAACAGATATGACCCTAACTGCCTCCAGCATCTACAGGTCATGGAGTTTTACGACATTGGATCATGGAAAGTGCCCTCATGTATAGTAATTACAACGTGTGGAGCAGCGTTTTACATGGGCAAACTTTGGTAATTAATGCATAGGAATTATTTCAGGAATTAAAAAAACAAGAATTGAAGATAAACTGATTGTTTGTGAGTGAAAGTGACATGGTTGAAAAGAAAGAGTTAGACTTGTTGTTTGAAAACGGGAATCCCCGAAAAAGGTTTTTCGGAAAGAATGATATGCTGTAAATATGGAGAAATTAAAAATTTGTTCATTAAAAAATACAGGGGATGAAATCCCAAGAAAATAAGTTTTTTTTATAGAAATTGTGGAAGATGAAGCTGCTGATAATTTTGAAGGAAATTCTCCCGGACTGTTCCGAGATACAAAAAGTAAGAAAGTGGGTAATTTTATTGTGGTGATATTTATATGTTAAGTAGGTTTTAAACATGAATGATTATGAACTCTTCATGAGCAAAAGCTCTGAAGCAATTTTTGTGTTTCCCGCAAATGAGGACAAGTTTTAAATTTAAAGAACCTAAATTTTAAATTTAAAGAACCCAAATTTCCAAAGTCTTGTCGCAAACATCTGCAAATTTCCGCAAACATTATTACAAAATTGAACTGGAAATTTTGTTTACAAGTAAACATGTGTATTAAGCTTCAATAAAATCTTGTTTGCAGTCTAATATTTGTACTAATATTACCTGTAATACACTTAAAGTTAAATGTCTAATCGTGTGTTATGTTAGTCACGTTATGTTAGTCACAAGCGATTTTTATTAAAACACTACTTTTTGCACTATCATTTAAAATATATGCCAAATTTACAATTATTAACATGAAAATAACCTTTCACATCGATACTATCAGTGAAAAAAATATTATTTTTTGGTTTAGTTTTAGAGAATTGTGTTGATGAACTTAATACAAAATTTTGAGGGTTGCAAATCTGTTATGTTAGTCACGTTGCTCAAAATGTTCCCTAACTGCCAAAAATGAAAGTAATATTATTTTTGTATATTAACTTAAACAGCTCATCAATGCGGAGAAGAATAAACCCCTATTTTTGATATTGTGACAAAAATAAGGCTCGTACACAAAAAATAAGATTAAAAATTTATTCTAACTGTTATGTTAGTCACAATGGAATTACCCAATAAGCATCTCAAAATGTTCACACAGAAAATAAAACAAGTACTAGAATAAAAAATGTGTTATTCTGTCTTAATAATTAAATTTGTAAAAGTGTTTTTATACTTTCCAAATTAGCTATACCCAGTCTCTAAGCAACTAGCATGAAATACTTATTTTATTATCATTTAAATATACTACAATGTTTTATATGATTAATCTTTCTGTACCAACTTCATCTTGTTTGCTTATTGTTAAGTAGTTACGCAGCCCCACTATCTTCAATAATTTGTTTTAAGACATAGGTTTATTAACCTATGAGAAAAGACAACTATATGTTGTTAACGATTATAACATTAAAATTGCAAATAGCACTGAAAATCAGACACATGTTTCAAGGTTGTTTTCTTCAGTGAAACTAAAATGAGCTTATTCATAAAAAGACTTCACAACAACAGCGGATGTCTAAGGAATTTAAAAAACATAGTTTTACAACATTATTAGAGGATTTATCGTAATATTGGTAACATAACAATCTCAACTAGATACACAAAACAGAAAGCATTTGAAAATTAATTTCACCAAGACAAAAAAATCTCTCCCCCCCCCCCCCCAGAAGATAAATCCTGGTTGCGCAAGCATAACCGACATTTAGTCAATTTTTGACCCACCTGGGCTTTGTGTCTCTCAATATCATTAGACAAGGAATACCACCATCCCTCTGAATTTAAGCTATTGCGAGCACAAGACCCATGAAAATAATTGATACTGCTGAATATTTGAAACCTTTATCACAGCAGACTCACATATTTTCCTCAATATACTCTGTCACAAAATCAATTAGTCGAACCTCCATATATCAAACTTCGAAACATTGAAATTTCTTTTTTTTTCATTGAGCATTTAACAAATCTCCATGTTCATTACATAGAGGAACTGTTTCCATACATCATTTTTTTTTTTTTTTTGACATAGTGGGTTATTTGATTCAACTTTAGAAAAACTATAACTTTTTCTAATTATTGTTTTCGTTAATTAATAATTTTTATGCAGTGTAGTTTTTGCAAATAAATTAGAAATGGAGTTTCATGTAAAAAATAGCTTTAGTTTAAATCTGTTAGGAGTATTTACAATAAAATTAAACTCGCCTATATATATTGAAATTTACAGGGTATCTGCTCGACCTGGACTTTTCAAATCCATTACTTTCCCTGACTTTCCATGACTTTTGCGAACAATTTTCCATGACTTACAATTTTAACTATTTCATTTGACGCTGACAACAAAATAGAGCATAAATATCAATATAAGGTGTAAGACAGTGTACCTTTGCTTTTCGAAACTATTCTTTTTTTTTCGGCTATGCAAATAAATTTAACCAAAGCTAAAAAAAGAACTTAACTAAATATATCTGAAACAGATCAAGTGCAACAATTTATTGATACAAAAAAATGAATACAAGGATTTAGCAACATTTAAAAGTCAAAACAACTTATTATCCCCCAAAGCAGTAGTATGAAAGTGTGAAATTCAAATTGAATAAATGCGTCACATGCTCTATTGTCAGTCCGGGGACAAAGTCCGCGCACATGCACAGTTTCGGAAAATTCGCCGCTCACGGGTTTTAACGTTGAGTATTCATCTGATTGGTCAACACAATGCAACTTGTTTCAAACTCTTATTAAGACTAATCAGATTGCACCCAATACAAGGTTCCCCTACAATCTTAAAAATAAAATTCAAGTACTTTTTAAGGAGGTTTAAAAAATTTTCCAGGAATTAACTTCTAAGAAAGGGTCTGCACAAAAATCAAGATTAATTTCAAAAGTGATGTAAATGTTGATGAACAGTACAGATACTTCACAGATTTAATATGAAAAACCTAAAAATCGTGAAATATTTTTCATCAATATGAAAAAGAAAATTTTAGGGAAAGATAGATTGGAAGCAATTCTTTGGCTTATTCAAGTGTAAATTCAAAGGAATGGTAAAAATGGTAAACACCAACATTTTCTATTTGTTCAAGCATAAAAACAATCAGACAAAATTTTTTTTTTTTCAATGAAGAAAATTTATAATTTCAGAATAAGACCAGGATATAATGTGATCACCCTATTTTGCCAGTCCGTGCATGCAAAATGTATTCTATTCCCCCCCCCTATTCTTTTCTCTCCCCCCCTATTCTTTTCTCTTCCCCCCCCCCTATTCTTTTCTCTTCCCCCCTCCAAGAAAAAATGGTGATTTTTTTTTCTTTTGAAATTACAGCTTTTATTCGATTTTTTCGAACTCGAGGAAAAACGTGCCTGTATTTTGTAATTAAATAAACAAATGAAAAGTCAAGGAAGCACTTTGTTTTTAAAAGTTCGGTGTTTTCTTAAAAACTATTAGAAACCAATAAATTGGAAGAGCTAAAATTTGAGTTCAAAAATAAATAAATTATTAAAATAAAATGAACCATGAGTATATTTAACGTAGCACAACATAAAAATAGCTTCAGAATATCAAAATAATTGAAGTATTTACAGGATGCAAAAGGATTGAAGACTTGACAATGGCACGCCATTTTCGGCGAAGCACGTGCTCAATGTTAGAATGTCAACCAAAAAATAAATAAATAAATAAAAAATAAGTTGTACAAAACCCATTACACACGTATTTCTGTCCCTGGTATTTCTAAAAAAAAATGATCATGGGAGCAAAAAATTCGAAAAATAATTTTAATCCACCAGACACACTGATTTCGAAATCCCGACGATTGCCGATTTTTCGATAGACACAATTTTTTTTGCAGGAGCACGATCGTGAACGTTCGAAGATCGCCGATTTTTCGGCACATTTTCTACGAAAAATAATACTTTTGGAGTTTTCAAGGACATTTTAAAATTTTCAAGGACTTTCCAGATCTCTTGAAAGACCAAATGAAATTCAAGGACTTTTCAAAGTCGCGAGACCTTGCAATAACGAAGCAGAATGACGATGGATGTTTTTTTGTTCTTCCGAGATCGGGAGAAATAACCACCGATCCTGAGCGCTAAAATCCATGATAAACAGTCAGTTTCCATGACTTTTGGACATTTTTCGCTGAAATCCATGACTTTCCAGGTGCGCGGACACCCTGAATTTATATATCGAATTTTTTTCTGGCAAATTGCTACTTCGATGTAAGGAACCAAATAAAGGCAAGAAAGAAGTTTAAAATGTGTGTAGGGGGGGGGGGGGAATATATATACTAAAAAATAAATATAAATAATAATGTTTGGTTATCGTGACTCAAACTTCCAACAGCAATCCTATAAAATGTTCCAAGTTTTAAAGCAATATTAATTGATTAAAACCTTACCTTATCAAACGATCTCAAATCATACAGTTTAATTTCTTCAGAATTATTACCCACAGCAAAAATTAAACCTTCAGGATCAAAACTAGCAATTGGTTTACCAGTCTGTGCTATATGCCCCTAAATAAGGGAAAAAAAATAATTAGATATGAGAAAATAAAACATACGTTATAAGAGGTATAAATTTTTTGTTTTAATTTTGTTTCTCAAAATGTGTTTTAATTACCCACAGGTAAAAGCATCTCCAATTTTTAATATTATTCCTACAGTAGGTATTAGCAAGTTAGGAACTTTAGAATGAGGTTCTTTACTGTTACAAGATGGAAAGACAAATATCCAGTTTACAGGCAGATCAGTTAGTTGGAATGGATGCAAGTTTGCCAAATTCAAAGCAACAACATTAAATCCAACAAACACAAGCACATCAAAATTTTATTTTTCCTGTTAGACTCAATTCGATAGAATCATCTCAACTGGGCGCTTTTTATTTCTTTTTGTTTCGTATTTATTGTGAAAACAAATGTTTAAAAAAAAAGGAGAATAGAAATTAGCAATGCTATTGCTAAAAATTTTAAAAATAATGCCTTCCATTTAAATGTTGCATTAAGCTGTAGGTGAATCATAGACTACTCTTATTTTCCTGTTAGAATTCTTGTAAACTCTTTACAATTTTGAGATTTTGAAATCCAATTCTTTCTGGGCTTTCACACTTTTAGCTGCATAGTAGGTAAGAAATCATAAGATTTAAGCAAGTAAAACATACCTTATACAAAAGCGGTGAAATGCATCCTAAGTTGAACTATTAAAAAATATCAAATAAACTCTACACATAAAATTAAGCATCCTTTCTTAAGCTGCATAACATAAATATTTCTAACAACTAAAATAATACAGAACATGCAAATAAACAGTTTCATAACACAAAAAAAGAAAAAAAAAAAACCATACCTGACAGCTTGGGGAACGAAGATCCCACAGTCTCACTGATTTGTCTAAAGAACCTGAGATTAGTGAATCATCTGTAGGTGACATTGAAAGGGACACAACTCTATAAGAAAAAAGGAACAGTGAAAGCATCTCCTTTTAAAACACATCAAATCAGAATTTGACTACAAGAGTTTTTGTTCCCTCATTATCTTAACCCATTTATGCCCAGTAGCCTAAAAACGGGATGCTTGTTAGTTACTACATACAAAAACCTGTAATGGGTATATCCTTTTACTAAAGCTGTTTTTCAAAAGTTAAATAGTCCTTCTTCTTGAGAAAACCAGATAGAGCCACTACCGTATTTTCGGGTAGATAAGCCGCGGCTTATGCGTGTTTAAAAGCTGAATTTTAACTCCTGCGGTTTATACGATGTAAAAGTTTTTTTTTTTTTGTCTTTTTTTGTTTTTGTTTTTTCAAAGTTCATGTTATGTTTAGTTATTTCTTAAAAACAACAAATTAGAGTCTGACATCTAAAACCACAACTGCAACGCCCTTGAAAAGACCCATTTTGAAAAGGGTGATAGCATTTCTGCTTATTCAGATGTTATTTTATTCTCCTAAATCATCGGATAAGGAAGTGGAATAAATTAAGAAAAAATAACTTTAAAAATATGGCAACGGCAAACTATTTTAAGCCTAAAATGTATGTAAACCATTCCAAGTAAGAGTTTTAAGCAGATAAAAATTGAAAAAAATTGTTTAAAAAAAACTTGGGCATAAATGGGTTAAATGAAAGCTTTACAGCAGTTACCCTATATAGTACAGAAGGTATGCAGTAACCACTTTGACTGAATCTTTAATTAGGGAAACTGTTATTCAATTAATAAATTTATCACTAGAGCTAAATTCTAAATTTTCAGTTTTAATCATTTTTTCTTATTATTGTTCTATATTCACATAGCTTGTGTTTATGGATGCATTATTATAGTTCCTTTTTTCCCCTTAGAAAAGAAACATTTCATTACACTTCAGTGTCTCCCATATCTACAACAAGAGGTTTAACGGATTATATGCGGCTACGAAGAGCGATATATATATTTTTTTCAAATCCAGACCAGGAACCGAGAAACCCCCTGGTCTGGCCCCAGAGATATTGATTCACTTGGAGAAACCCAGATCGAACTCAGGATTCTCCAGTAACAAGTCTAACGCCTTACCGATCGGGCCACCACGCCTAGGAAAAGTAACAGCAATACAAAGCTAAAAGTCTACTCTCTGAAATTTTTCATTTTTTTTCTCTTTTAAAAAAATAAGTGTAATTAGGGTTCAGTTAAACATTCATAATTGTATGTGAAACATTTTTAAAAGTTTGCTTTTCCATACACTAACAAGCAAAAGTTGTGAGGAAAAATAACTTTTGGCCACAAAAAACATTATATTGTTGTGAAAAAAAATTGGTATTTTTGCAGAAGTATCCAAAAATCCAAAATTTACAATTTAAAAATTTTGGTTCCACTGTTGATGGTTTAATGTTTTTTATTTTTTTAAATATTTTTGTAAGAAAAGAGAACACGATAATGATTTTCCTCTAAAAGGAATTAGTTATAAGTCTAAAAAATATCGACTAAATTCTGGAAATACGAACTTGCACCAAGCATACTGACCAGCTTCTACTCTTGACGGAACATTTTTTATTGGCACTGTTCTTACTTACAGATAAGGCCAAATTCCTCACTTAGGGCTAAGACCAAACTCACACATTATGAAAAACATACAACATACAAAAGAAATTACCTGAACCCCAAATAGTCCAGCAAACACTGAAAAAAGAATGTGAGCATAACAACATGTATAATGCTGATCTATGTGGATAACACAAGAATAAAAGTATGTAGACTTTGAGAAATATTTTATGACTCATCAGTAAAATAATTTAAATTTATAAGCTCCAATAATTTACATCTGGAAATGGCTACTAGTACTTTCTAGTAAAATGATATTCTTGAAAAATATCACTGTTCGCATCATTTAAACAAATACTGTCGGCTCCAAGAAACATCATTGGATAAAGCGGGGTATTTGTTTAAGCAGGGATTTTTAACATTGCAATTATAGCAGGGGAAATAATCGGTTCCATGATATTTTATTCATACAAGCAGGGTATTTGTTTATCCGCTATTCGATTGAGCGGGGCTGACAGTATCACATTATCCAATCATTTACTAGATTGTTTGCAAATCACTGCTTTTAAACGTCTTACAGTACAAATCAAAATACAACAAATAAATAATTTGTATACAGTAGTCTCTGCTCAATGTGATTGTGGTTTAAGTTATCCATTATCAAAATCACTTGATCCTGATTTTCTCCATTTGTAAGTTCTCACTTTAAGCAGGGACGTCATTTCAAATTTTCCAGGGGGGGCAAAGGGCAAAAACACAATACAATTTCACCAGAAAACAACAAAAACCATGCCCACTTATATGTAAATACATTGATTTCTCAAAGTCAAAAGGACAAATGACGGGCCTGACTTTAAGTAATCATTACATAAAGTTATCAGTTTTCGAATTAAGGATCAGAAATAGCTTCGCCGAATCAAGATTATGCTAAGATGAAGTTCACAAGGAAACTAAAAAGTGATTGAAAATTCTTAAACTATGACATCACAAGAGATAGATGAAAATTGTAACTTTGATATTAACATAACCTTAAGTTTGATGTATTTCATTATCTGACACTAAATTATCACTCATATACTTCAAGAAAATTGTGATATTTTTTTCTTAACATTATCAAGTTAGGTTTTTTTTTTTTTTTAATTGTAGTTACGGAATACGTTAAAGATATAAAAAAATATATATAATTGCTCTAGTTTTAAAATATAAGTGCCAGAATTTAAATTATGAAAAATAATTTTTTATTTTTACTTTTTTTTTCGTTAAACAACACTTTTGAGGAAAATATGTTACCAAATATATTTGTGCATTCCTAATATTGCAGTAAATACCATTAATTAGGTAAGACCCCTTTAGATTTAGTATACTTTTTGACAGCTTAAGATTCAATTTCGGATGATTTCAGACAGTAAACATCTGTCCTGTCCAAAACCTGTTTTGGACTTCCAAAGCCTTAACCCTGATTTTTATTCATTCATTTGCATCAACTTTCTAATTTTTATCTATGTATAATCAAAATGCCCATACATTTACTTCAATTCAAAAATTCTTTTGACATGAATTTAATTCATATAATGCAAAGTAAATGCATTTTGAATTTTAATGCAAAATTTTAAATTCAAATAATGATATAGTAAAGTATTTAAAAATAATACTAACTTTTTCGTGTGTCCCGGGAAATACCTTATGTATTTATTATCATGAAGTGATAAGTATCTGATGGTGTCTAAAAAAATAAAAACACAAAAAGTTTTAAAGAAGTGAAGTCATAAACAATACAAATTTCACAGCAATCATAAATTTAATCTCAATATCATATAAATCAGTGGGTCTCAGCCTTTTTAAAGCTACCGCCCCCTTTAGAATTGAAAATTGTTTCAACGCCCCCTGTGAGAACGGGCGTAAAACTGGACAGGGGATGGGAAGGTACAGCAATTTTCTGGACCGGTTTAACTCTATAATTTTGCCCAAATGGATAGTGGGGAAAATGACTATAGAGCAGAAAAACTTAGCTAAATGTTTTTTTTTTTTCATTATATGATTTTTTTTTTTTTTTTAACTGAACATTTTTTTCTCTGAAAAGCTGTGTCAGAGTGAATCAAGTGCCTAGAATGGGACCATTAAATGAGTAAACCATTTTTGAAGTAAATGAGAATAACTTTTTGCAATAAAAATGCTCAGTTTTTTCAACATTTTTATTTATAAACAAATATATTTTGAAAAATACCTTACGTTCAAATAGTTCCTTGTCCAGTCTGATTCCAAACATTGTGAAGTGTTTTTCTTATTTACTTGCAACTATGCAATACACTTTTTATTACGTACGGATATAAGATTTTACTGTGGAAGGGAAATAGCAAAGCCGGATTTTCTCATTTTCCCAGGAGGGACAAAGACTTGAAACTATGAACTATACCTGTCACCCTTTACCGAGCGAGGCTCGGTCGCCAGGTACTAAATGTTAAAAGCTATCCCTTGGTAATATAAAAGCAGAAGATTTCCTGCCGCCCCTGCCCAAAACATATCCTTATAATCACAAATTCAAACTATACCCACCGCACACTTACCGCCCAAAATATGCCTATCGCCCACCCGCAGATGTGATTGTGAGTTCATGAAAAAATACCTGAAAGTTTTGAAGAGAAAATGTTTGTGTGTGTGTGGGTGGGGGGGGGGGTCTTTTCAAAAACCAAGGCCCCTATTATTTAAGCAAACCTAATTTTATAATTATACATACTTAATAATAAATTGCCTTTCCGAAACAAGACACATTTCATACATTCGAACAGTTTCAAATAGTTTTTAGTCAAAAATAATAGAATGGCATCTTAACATTTTTGCTCGATGAATATTATCGGAAACTCACCGAAAATTGGAAAAAAAAAATAAATACTGAAGGTGGGAAAACAAAAGCATAATTAAAAATATTTTATTTCCGATATTTTCGAACATGAAAATACCAGAATCGATCATGAAAATACTGGAAATCCGGTAAAATACCGGAACACAATCACCCCTGCACCTGCCGCCCAAAATATGTACATCATCCCTCAGCATTTTCCCACCGCCCACTGGGAGGCGGTATCGCCCCCGTTGAGAACCACTGATATAAAAGAGTGGTAACAATGAATTTGGGCCAAAATCTATTTCTTGACCGAATAAACAAAAACTGACAATTAAAAATTTTTCAAAACTTTATATTTTAAATTGTTATATATCAGTACTTATAGGTAAAACAAGCAATATTACCATCAATCTTTGTGGAACTGTGAACAGCCGAATTCTCGGCATGAGTGAAGCGAACAAGATCTGCGCCATATTTTTTGCTATGAAGAGTTCTTTTGTGACTGCAAAAAATAAATCCACCAAAGTCATTCGCTTTTCCACTAGTACAATTAAACATCAACATAAAATTATAAAGCAAAATTACACAATTCAGTTTTGTGTATTCAGTATTGTGTTTGTTTGCAAAAGATAGATAATTGCAAAAAGTACAACTATCTATTCATTTCATAAATGTTTTTTTACTAAAATTGAATAGCATATAATAATAAATGGTACTTGCGTATCAACTTTATCACAGGCTACAGATTTGGCAGTTTATTTGGCATTTTTAGGTGGTTTTAGATAACTGCGTGCACATGGACAACAGCCAACAACCAAAAACCTCCAAATCTGTTTTAACCACCAAAGCTGCAGTGGAGTTAATACATAAGTACCTAATAAATTGATATTGATTTAAGTGCTTACATTGAACATAACTGCCTACTTTCCTCATACTAAGACAGTTACTGAACAATATTGTATGTCTTGTTCAATGACAAAATGTTTTGTGCTAAAATATAAAATTGAAAAGTAAATAAAGCACAAACCGCAAAGAAAATGGTTCCAACTCGTTAGTTAAATCCTGTTACAATGAACTTCACGGAATTGTGAATTTGTTTGAATGAGAATTTCACCGTGATGGAATTTTAAGAAATGTAATGGTAATTAAAATGGGACTGAACATTTATTTTGTTCTACTAGTATTGGCTGCCATTAATTCAGACTATCTCAATCCCCAGTCCCTGGCCCGTCATTTAAATTATACCGCTTGCATAGTGGGGGGGACACTCCTGAGAAATCAATATACTGTCGGCCCTGCTTAAACGAATACTGTCCTACTGTCCGTTCCAAGAAATATTCGATTCAGTAGGGTATTCGATTAAGCAGGGATCTTAAATATTTCGTCTATAGTATTAGTTCCGGGATGTTTTATTCGTATAAGTGGGGTATTTGTTAATCCGTTACGCGATTAAGTGGGGAAGACAGAATTTACATATAAGTGGGCATGGTTTTTGTTATTTTCCCATGAAATTGCATTGTTTTTGTACTCTTTGACTCCCTGGAACAACTTGAAATGACGTGCCTTTTAATCCCCCCATTAGCCTAGATTAAAGAGGTTCTAAAGCTAGACCAAGGAAAGATGGTGGGTGGACAGGAAATGGAAACGGACTACTTCATTTTGAAATAGGTTGGATCTGCAAGACCTCCTAAGCAGTGAAATCCCGTGTTCTGCTTAAAATCGAACCTATTTCAAAATTAAGTGGTCCGTTTGCGCTTCCATTTCATCAGTCATCTCTCCGTGGTCTAACTTTACAGTATTTCTAGGCTGCAATCAATACTTTTCATGAGTGCAACAGAGCTAAAAGCACAAAAAAGTCATGAGTATATTTATTTACATTATGTCTAGCCCTTATGCCATGATAAAAGGGCTGTACTTCAGCCTTGAAATAACTATTACAGGCCATTTCTTTGTATCTGTGCTTCCTTCTTTGTTTTAATTTAAAATCATTTGATGTAGTAGGCATGCATGCATACTCGCATTTAATCATTCAGTAAAATTTGGAGTCATTCAGTAAATTGAGAATATCCCCCTCAATTTTTTTTAGTTTGGGACGCCTCTAAACACAAGTTCTGAAATCAATCAGGAATGAGTAAAATTGCAAAAAAACCTTAAATAAAAAATGATACTCAGATAGATACAAGAGGATTGTTTTTATTTGAACGGGAGATCACATTCGAAGCGATACTTAGAAGCCAGACAAATTAGCTAGATAGAATATATGCTACGGATTGCTCCTTTGCTTATCTATGTGATATTGTTCTCTTTCTGTTTTATAGATAGACCAGGGAGAGATGGTGTGAAATAGAAGCAGAAAACTTCATTTTGTAGTATACAGGATCAGAGAAAGAGCAAGAGTAAAATACTTTCTGATTGAACAATCTTGCTTATTATGCCTATTATTAAAGGAATTGGTTCGTTTTGACTTCCAGTTCACCCGCCATTTCCTTATGGTCAAGCTATACTGGTATTTTTCATTGTCTTTTATAATCTGCCAATGAAATTTCAAACTATAGTCAAGTCTCAATAACTTGAACTCCCAAGGGACAAGCTAAAAGACGCGATCTGTCCAGAATTGTTTATTTGCACTAAACAGGGCTCAAAAATTGAAAGTGGTCTGCTGGTCTGAGACCACAAATACGTAGATTGAACCAGCAGTGTAGGATAAATTGTTGTCTAAAGTACCAGTCAAATTTTATTCCTGCTTTTCTTTCAAAATCTATAATCATAATTTTTTGAATTTGTTAAAAATTTGTTGCTTTATTTGCAATGTTTAGATTTTCTTTGCAACAAAAGATAGGTTAATTAATTTCAACTATATTATAACCACAGACCACTGTTGTTTTTACCACTATGCATCCACACAATGCATTTTCCTCTCTTAGCAATATAACAAAGATAAGATTTTGATAGCTTAATTCCTTTATCAGTATCTGTGAACAGTAAAAGCCTGTTTCTTTCTCACTTCAGTTGCCAGACACTTTTTTTTTTGGTCTTTTAATTTTTCATTACTTAAAATCAGGGTACAAGAATGAACCACTAAGATTAATGAGCTTTTGTTGTGCCTGACTAAATTTTTCTAAATTTCTACCCACGGAAAAGTATATTAGTCTTCCAATTTTCAGTTCTTGGCTCACTGTCAATCACAATTCACAGGCAGCACTAATCAGAGCAGTATGGAGAATGCACATTATGTGCTTTGTTTCAATCAAACATAGATTGATTCAAGATTCACTTGGGGAGGGAAACTGACAAGCATTTGGGTTAGGGGGGGGCTGCCTCTGGATTTCAGAGACATGACGTAAATACACATCCCCCTCCCCTTTCTTTTCTACTGTTTGTTGTAAAATATGGAAAAAAAAATCATGAAAGCTTTATTAAAAAAACATCAATTCAAATAATTAGAGAAACTAATTTTTATCAGCCTGTTAGTTCAGCTGTGTCAATTGTTAAAACTTCGTACTATGGTCAATTATTCCTGTTTCATGGATACTTTCCAGAAATTTTGCCACGTTCTGTCAAATTTTAGAACAATATTACATACAAAACAAATGAACGAATATTTGCATCCTTCTGCTACATCACTCTATTAAGCTGTGCAATAAAACAAACAAATTCAGTAAGCGGGAATTATACTAAAAGTACAAAGGAATTTATAACTTTTAGAAGGAATAATAGTTCTCACAATGAAAACTTGAAAACAAGTTCGTTCTTAGTGCGATTTACAAGCAACAGAAAAATTAAAATTTAGATCTTTGATAATACAATTAACAATCATTTGAACTTAAAACAACAACATTAAATGCCTGTGTTAAGAACTATAACTTACGTTCCTTTTTCACAATCATAAAGCTGAATAGAATCGTCATCACTACTCGAAATCAAAGTATTACCATCAGACGAAAAATCAATGCTACTAATACGATCCGAATTTTCGGTAAAAATTTTAGCTACTCTAAAACTTTGCACAACATAAGATATCAGTTTCATTTTCATCTGAGGATGCATGGGGTTTAAGTAGCACCTAAAAGTTCATTTCTTAACTATTTCTAAATCCGACCCCAGATCACAACACCACGATATGAAAGGCCGTGCCCAAGCGTGCATCATTCATTCTCAAGTCGCACCGGTCAGATCTCATACATCCCAAACTCAGTAAACGCCATTTTAAGCCACACTTCAAGCTACGCAGGACGTGAATCATCTGGCGAAGAGAAGAATTGAAAAGTGAAGAAGTCAGTGATGCCATATTGCGGCTAGAGCCGGCAGGCCTTACTAGCAAGGTCTACCAGTTATACTGCAGAGTAGGCAAGTACAGTAGAAGTCGTCATAGCTTAGAGTGGCCTCCGTGGCTCTGTATTAGAAGCTGTGTCTTCTAAGCCGGAGGTTATGGGTTCGATTCCCACCTTGCATTGTGTGTTTTCCTTTCATCTTTTTTGTAAAATCTTTTCTATGATTGTCCGGAAGCAAGACGCACGATTTGTACGCAGGCCCCTTTGTATGTGAAGCTGATAAGCTTCTAAATAAAGAAATAAGGAAAATAGATTCCATAGTCGGGGTCCAAAATAAACTGTGTATTTTTCTTAGGTTTTAAAAAGGAAGGTTTAAGAACATTTTCTGCGAAGAAAAGGTCTGAATTTCTGACGTAAAGAAGTGCAGAAGCCCTACAGTCCCTACAGCAAATTTTAGTTCATAAATAGGCTGAATTTCCGTTTAAAATGTGAATAAGCTTATGTAATTTAATGAAAAGATAGCTTTTGTCTTGCAGTAACGCAACTGGTTGACGTTCCTTTCATTACATTTTTCTATGTGTAATACAAAGGCCTCTACTGGTCCATTGACCTCTGAGAGCATGGCCCCCCTCCTGAGCGGTGGCGTCCATGCCCCCAGGAATTGACTTTATTTACTCAAGACCCTATCGATTTTATACAATACTCTTAAGAAAAAAAGAGCATCTAACACTAAACACCCGGCCCCTGGTATTCATTTAAAATTTGGCGTCTTGAATTTAAATTTATCTATTTTTCGCAATTATGATTGTAATAACCACCATTTGTAGAAATAAGAAACATGATGGAAGGGGGGGGGCACGTGGGCCTAGAGGTATAGTACGCTCCTCGTAAGCAAGTGGTCGCGGTTTCGGATTCCGCCTTGCCCATGGATGTTATTTCGTCCTCTCTGTGCAGTAAATCTGTCCTGTGTGGCCAGGAGACAAAGCGCATAGTACGCAGTCCTCATGTATGTTGAAGCTGATGGCTTCTGAAAAAAAAAAAAAGCATAATGAATAGTGTCCTATCGCAATTCGTAATTACGGAAAGTAGAATTTGAATTCAAGACAGAGGGACCCCCCCCCCTGGAAATTTCAAGATAAGTTTAAGAAATTAAAATTTATAAAACCTTTGCTCTTCATAATTTTAATCTTCTTTTTAATCTTCTTTAAAATTGAAATTATGAAGAAAAATATTGTAAAATCTAAAGAAAATTGTATAATTAGAGTTGCGAGTGGATTTAAGATTGAGTTCCTGGGGGAGGAGGGGGCAACTTTTTTTTTTTTTTCAGAAAACAATAGTTATTTACCTACATGTAAATTTTGTTTGATTTTTCATATTTATGAAAACTGATCAGCTTTTACGACTTTTTTCTTCGTTTTTGGTATTTTTCTTATCAGATTTAGGTTTTTAGCCAATTATCAAAATAACTAGCGGTTTTTATCAAATTTTAGGAATTTTTTTCAGCATTCCAGTTAAATTATTCCAAACTAGAGCATTTTTTAAAACTTTTTTCGTGTTATTTTATTAAAGTGGAACTGTGAATCGAAAGGGGGAGTCTATGGTGACCTTCCGTCTTGATTTTTGTGGCACTTCTTTGGTATTTTTTACAGGGCATTCAATCAGTTACGTTAAAAGCCACAGAGCAAAATTTTGTTTTGCCGCTTGCATGATTATCCCGAGTTATCTCGGGCTCGTATGAGTTGAAGGTAATTATTACCCCGAGAAAACTCGGGTGAAACTGAATAATTTTACACCTATTAAAAATTAAAAATTCAATTTAAAACCTACATATTTAATTTTGTTTCGTTTAGTTGTTAATAAAGTAAAAAAACAAAATATGTGAGAAAAATTTTTTTCACTTTTTTTATTTGAAAAAAATTTTCTCACATTATTTTTTTTATTTCATTAACAACTAAACGATGCAATAGGTAGACATGTAATGCATTCTATAGTCGGTTGGTGCAGCAAAAAAGTAGAGGGTCAAGAAATAGGAGGGGGGGGAGGCTATTTCTTGACTCTCTACTTTTTTGCTGCACCAACCGACTATAGAATGCATTACATGTCTACCTATTGCATTGTTAAATAGTTTTTAGAATCTATAAGCTCACAATTTTTCGCATTGAAGAGGCGTTCCTTGTAACGCCGAAACACGCGTCTGCAATATCCCTGCGCATTTGTGAATTTTAACGTTGCATTTTCCATTCACATTATGCACAAAGGTATATATATTTCAGTTCATATATTTCATATATTTCAGTTTTTATATATTTCAGTTTTTAGAGTGTTTTAATCATGGTCCGAAGCATTATAAGGGTTTATAAAAAGCAATGAAATTATTTACTTTTTGATAAATACACGAATTTTAAAAGAAGGCCAAGGAAGCAGGTGACGTTATCATCACTTCCATTAAAATCTGTTCGCTTCTGTCTGTCCGTCTGTTTGAACCTTGAACTCCTAAAAAACCGCTAGGAGTAGAGAAAAGAACGAGATACCATTCGATTCTACATTTTCTTTTTCTGAACAAAACGACAAATTTCGTAGTTGTACGATTTTAATTAATGGAGATATCAATTCGAAAAAAAAAATTGTCTCCATTGTCATTCCTTCGGAAGCAAGCAATTAGTAAAACCACTAATGCGCAATCCTCTCTCGTGCAACTTCTTGAAGTTGGAACCGTGGCAGAATCTCTTTCTCCTAGTTCCTCTCAATAATTCGAATGACCTTCTGGTGCAGGGAAAAAGTATAAGTGTGAAGGGCAGCGAGCCGTGTTGGTGGCGAGTTTGTAGAACTCTAACAAGCCGCCTCGGCGGAGAGTAATGTTTTTAAATCTACCCCACTACTTTGAGGGCGCGAAGCGCCCTCACAAGCAGCTAGGGCTAAGCAGCTAGTATGAAGAATACATTTTGTGTCTTTGGAGAAAACATTTTGTTTTTGTTTCGTCTGCTTTGTCCCTTTCTTTTAAGTTACTACACGTTGAGTGCAGTTTTTAAATGCTCGGAACTACACCAATGTTATAAAATTTAATTAACTTTGAAATTATAATAAGATCTGAATATATTTTTAATTGAGAGGTGTTAAAGGATAACCAGAATTCATATCTTATGCTTTGGTAACTTGCCTCCCCACATTAAAAGAATTGTAAATTTGTTGCTATAAAGATTTGTGGAAAATATTAAAATTAATTGCTATAAGAAATATACATCGGTCCAGCATTTAAATAACCAGAACTTTCAGATAACTGGAATTTATTTAGTTATGGTATTGCTTTTTCTTCTCTCTCTGCTGCTCTCTCTCTCTCAAGAAAAGGAGGGGGGGGGGGGGCAATAATTTTCCGAACGCATGAATGCTCAAACCATTACTTCCGTTAATATAATCTTCTCGTACCTAAAAAGGAAAAAAGGGGGTGAGTGGGAGGGGAGCACACAACTAATAAAATATTTTATCACACAGTAAAGCTATTTTGCCAAATTTCTCAAAGCCCTCCCTTTTATTCGGACGTTATGCTTTGATTCTGGAAAACTTGAAATTTGGTTTTGAGCTTATACGAAATGAGGCCCTTATTTTTTCTTAAAAAATCTACACATCGCTTAATCTCACACAGCTTTTTTTTTTGTATGAAATAGTTCAACTGTTTTCCTATTTTTGTGTTTCAATATCACTTAAATTTTTTTTTAATGGTGTAAACATACATTTTAATTTTTTGCAACACACACAAAAAAAAAAAAGATTTTAGCTTGGTACTTTAGCATTACAAACCAACTACTTTCGTTTGAACTTATGAAATTGCTAGATATTTTAAAATATTTCTTCTATTAACGACCCAAAAATGTTACTTTGTACTTCTATCAACAAGGCATTGTTTCAAAATTGCGTGAATTTTATATAAACACGCTGAGAAGGAAAGAAATAATAACGAATAAACTATTCTGGAAAGAGATCTTTCTGACCAGTGGAGCTTTACCATTTAAATTTAATGAATGGTGTTTTTTTTTCTCCATCACAAAAGAGCATTTGACAACAGCGTGGGCGCTGTGTCAGCAGAGCAGGGCCGGTTGATGAGAAACGTTGGCAGACTGCCCATTTGAAAGAAGGACTGCACAACGTCTGAGGTCCAAAAAGAAAACACTTAGCAACATCTCATGACTCAAAAAGAAAAATGAGAAAGAAAGAAAATGAAGAAGAATAGGAAGAATGAAAAAAAAAGCAGTGTATTTTGCGCAAATTCTTACACTTAAAGTTCTTTAAAATTGAACTTTTAATATGCTTTTAACCCTTTATGTCCCAAATTAATTTAACAGTTAATTTTTATATCTTTTTTTGTTTTTTTGAGTTGCAAATACTGTCGTCCCCGCTTAATCGGGTAATGGATAAACGAATACCCGCTTATACGAATAAAAGATCTCGGAACCGAATATTCCCCGTGCCATAGACGCAATGCTACAGATCTCCGCTTAATCGAATAATATTTCTAGGAACCGACAGTATTCGTTTAAGCGGGGTCGACAGTACATCAAAAAACATTTTTACTGAGTATAAAAATTTTGAAATATTTGGGGGTCAAAGGCCCCCTACGCCTTGAGCTCCCAAGAAAACTGTTTCCTATCGCAGGTACCATCTGTCAGCCTCTCAGCGAAGTATGAGTGGTACTCAAAAGCTTCATCATGGTTCCAGCCATTTAAGATTCATAACATTAAATTAAAAAAAAAGTGAGACTTCTGAGTCCCGTCGGGGCATAAAGGGTTAACAAATATTTTAAAATATATATTTCCAGTAGCAGCATCCCCCCCCCCCCACACCAAAGCCTGAATATTTTATTTGAGTATTCCGTTGTTTGTTTGAAGACTACTCGGTCTACAGCCGAAAATCAAAACAAGAGAAAAGAAGCAAGCTAGGCCGGTTCTACTCAAGTCTGATATTTACTTTGGTGTGTGGGGGGGGGGGATACCCCCCCCCCCCCCAGCTCTCCGCTGACCTCCAAACCGACATTAACCCCAGCCTCGGTCAAGGCCCTCTTCGTTATGACGCTGCCTGAAAGACCCACTACCCAAAAAATCTGCAGAATATTCACCTCAGAAGACTGGTCCAACTCCTTTTTTTTTTCTTTTCTTTCGTTTTTCATCGAGCCCGAAATTCCACGCTCCAGCAGATCCTAGCGTGGAAAAAAAAATAAATAAAAACGAGACCTTGTATCGGGTTCCTGGGAAGAAAGGAGAAAGTGAGGCTTATAAAAAGTGAATTCAGATCCGGTGCTGGCTTTTTTTTTTCCGAGGCTGAAAGTGAAAGGAATCCACGTGGAAAAGGAGAGTGGTTCGCGAAAAGTTGCCTTCATAACATACTGTTAGACATGGGCGCACCGGACTTAAATTTTTGGGAGAGGGATTCTCACACAATTTAACGAAATAGACTTTAATTTTATCGAGTGATAAAATACGAGCATGCATGCATAAGCACCTGCGAGAAAAGTTATTAAGCCCTACACTGCAAAAAATAAGCTGTTGTTTTTACAGTATAATATTGGCAGCAGAGTTTCCAGTTTAAAACTAAAAGCACAGTAATAGACTGTAAAACTAGCTGTTTTACAGTTTATCACTGTAAAAGTAGCAATTTTAGAGTTTATTACCATGTATTGGCTGTATTAAACTGTAAAAACAACCTTATAATACTAGCAGCAGAGGTTCCAGTTTACCATAAATGCCTGACATTTTTTCCCCAAAGATATTTTGTATACTGGTTTTTAATGGACAGGAAAAATAATTTTAAAAATATTATGTAAAAAATAATTTTTTTATTAAGGAAAGGAAAATCGTCCTTTAAAAGTTACGATAGACACCTGAGGGTACATACGCATTTTACTAAAAAAAAATTCTGCCTACTATATAGTATTTAAAAAGACATTTTATAAGAAGAAATAAAATTGGCAATTAACATAAACTGAGAAGCTGGGAATAACTTTGAAAACTTAGCTTTTTTTCTTGAGATTGTGAACGATGTCATTTTTGATAAAGATCATATTCAAACAGCTACAGAACGCACTTGACAATGGTTATGTGCTGCAATCTGTTAATAACGAATTGAAACAATACCAAGGTACTAATTAAACACTATTATTTGGTTGAAATGTTCATTTTTGGGGAATTCAGACCTTTTTTGAACCGTCCATAAAAAGGGACGCTAGGCATTAATGGGTTAAAACTCTAAAATGCACAGTAATAAACTGCGAAAATAGCAATTTGACACGTCATTACTTTAAACTAGCAATTTAAGTTTACTACTGTAAAATTTGCAGTTTTGCAGTTTATTACTGCAAACTCACGATAAAAATAGCTATATTATACCGTAAAAATAACATTTATTTTTTGCCGTGCATTACAAAAAAATTCTTTCAGTTGCAGTTTTTGCAATATTGTCACCAATTTTAATAAATCGTCTGAAAAAATATGCCGCGTAAGGAATTTTTTGAGAGGTCAGAGCCCATGGCGACGAGTTATGAAAATCAGTGAGGGTGCTCAAACAAGGAATCTAAAAGGGAAGTGGCGAATCAAAGCGAATGCAGATGTACAGTATAGCTTTCAAGAAAATGTGCTTCAGGTTTTTAATGAGAAAAATGCTGGATGGAAAGTATCAACTTTTGCTTTTAGTTACACAGCTGAATAATTCCACAAGAACAAAACATCAACATATTTAAGCAATATTTTGTTGGAAAAAAAATTAGTAAAAACCTCAAGTTTTTGACACATAGTAGTAGAGTCTATTATTTTTGTTATGCTAAATTGAGTTTTAACTACTATTGATATTTTTAAAGTATAAGAAATAATAATATAATGTTAAGTTTTTTAATAGAATGTACAGTGATTAATATTTTTGAACGGTTAGCAAAAAAAAAAAAAAAAAAAGAAAAGAAAAAAGAAAAACCTTAAGTTGAATGTAAGAATGAAGGTTACATTCTTACTTATGGTACTTAATATGGTATGGTATTATAGTACTTAAGTTGAATATTATTAACTTTCACTCATACACATGAAAACGTTTTTGCGAACAGTCGATCTCTTAATGAAATTGCCCGGTACAGTTTCGAGGTTCAGTTTATCTTGTGATTCCTGCTTTTGGACCCGAAGAAATGTTTTGGTATGCAACTTTTGTTTGGTCCATCGCGGTGAGCAAATTAGTTTTTAATCTTCTCAGGGCAGAAAACGAACGTTCTACTGTTTGTGTAAAAATGGGTACAATCAAATACATACTAGGGGGTTATCAATTTAATCACCTCTGGAACCAATGCAATGACATGTTTGTATGAAGTAATAAACAGTAATAAATCCTTTGCAACTTTAATGGTAGAAGTTTTTCTCTTCCAAATATCTAGCAACATATTTCTGCGAAGAATTAATCTTTCTATGTTCAAATCATCTTTGTAGGACTCAGATATGTAACTGCAATCTTCCGTTTTAAAAATAAGACTTTTTTTTAATTTCTTTGCAGTGATTAAAAGCTCCCGTAGAAAATCTCTGTTCAAAAAACTTCATAATAATATGTAAATTCTCAATATAACTTTCTCATAATGATCATCATGGGGGCTGGCAGAGAGAATCAGTCTTCAGTTTAGTCATCAAGTCTTCGACCTTTGGAAGAGACTCGAGGTATTAAGTTATTTTATTAAATTCAAATAAGAGCTTCAAACTGCATCGAAACTACATCATTAAAAGTTAAAATACCAAATTAAATATTTTATGCACCTCATATTGCACAAATCGCACATTCTTTTGTTACTACAGAATACATGTTGCACCAGTGGGATTTTTCAAGGTATTTTTTATTTTTATTTTGGTTACATTTCTTTCCCCCTCCCCAATAGTGTAAACAGTATTAAAAGAAAAAAAGACCTATTTCATTGAACTGTAGGCGAATTTATTTCAAAAAGAAAGTTGAAATAACCAATATGTTTTGCTTAGAAGGTTTTCAAATGATGCCATGCCTTTCTGTCAGGCTTAAAATGATCTTGATTGCAAAAGAGCAAATGAATTACACGGGTTAAATAAATCACAAATTAACAAGATTTAAAGTTGATGCAACTTGTGAAAGTAAAAATTACTTAGGAAGTAGAAGATTCTTTTCTAAAACAAGTGTTTTTCTCTCCAAAAAGAAAAGTATCGCAGTTTTCTTTTGTTCTTAGAGCTTTTGCAAGCGCATTTAGTAGTGCTGCCATCTATTGCATTTATGTCAAAATGCAAAAGCAGATTACATAAAAAGTCTGTAGTAAAATTTTAATAAATGCAAGTAATGTTATTTTTAAAACTAATAACGACAAAAGAGCATTTAAATCCGCACAAGTAACATTTAAATTGTTCCATTGTCCATGTAGTGTAAGGAGATATACATGTATGAATGCATCTCTCGAGATGTAACAGGCACGTAGCTAGAACTTTGAGAAGGGGGTGGTCCAAGACTTGATAGAAAATTTATTGACCAGCTGGATAATATTAATTAGTCGAATACTTTTAATAATAATAATAATAATAATAATAATATATATAGTAATATATAATATATATATATTATAATATTATAATATATATATAATATATATATATATATATATATATATATATACTATATATATATAATATATATATATATATATAATACAGAATTACAGAAATACATATAATTAAAAAGAGAGGGGGGGAATTAAAATCCCAAAAGACTTAAAATACATGAACATCAAAGTCTGTGACTGAACTACGTTTGATTGCCTGTTTCAATATATATATATATATATATATATATATATATATATATATATATATATATATATATATATATATATATATAAATATGTATATATATATATAATACGTTATATATACCGTTTAAACGAATTAAAGCTATGAAAACAATATTTGCATTAAAATTAAATGTTTTCCTAAGTTTTGCCGAGAGAATGAAATTGGTATTTAATAATGAAAAACAATAATAATTAGAAGCTGTGTGTCCAACTTAATTTGCTACTTGTATTAAAGACTAACTTTTCGAGTCAAATCGTACAGCATGTGGCCAGAACACTCATTGATGTTTTACAATGGTGCTAACCTAGCGTGATTTAGCAAAAAACGGTTCAAGGATTAATATTAGTTTAAATTAATAGTTTAGATGCTCTTTATAAATAATAATTAGTCATATATTTTTTTGTTGTTTGTTTGATTAAATTTCATTTTTAAAAGGAAAAATACATATTTGAAGAAATAATTTATCGACAAATTTTCGTTTGGAGACGCTATTTATAACATATAACAAAGTAAAATGTTTCAAAATTGCATGTAGTAGGGAAAACCAATCTGACACAAACATTTAAAACTCTTCCGCTTGAATATGTAAACATAAATAAAACTTTAAAATGCTTAAATTTAGAACATCATAATGGTGTTTTATCACTACATCAGTTGAAATCTGGTTTTTATTAATACACATTGGTAATAAATGAAATGCTAAATTGCCAATTCAAAGTAAAATGCGCCGATTTTTCCTCAGAGCTAATTTATTTAACACCTCTTCGGCTGAAAAAGGCACAGGATAATGAACTAACATTAATATCAAGCCATTCAATCTGTCATTGGCCATTGTATTTCTTAAGTATGTTTTTACTCTCTTTAGAGTAGAAAAGGACCTTCCGGCTTCACAAGTTGACACAGGTAGAGAAGCCAAAACAGTCAACAAATACCTCACAGTTGGGTAAAAATTCTTGTTGCAATGGTCTAAAACACATAGAATTTCTGTTGGCAAAAGAGATTTATCTACAGACGCCCATTTTTGGCACCAAAGAACGTATTCGGCTTGCATGGCCGTCTATGACATCCGGTCTTCATAAAAAGGCCTTAAGCCCTTTGACGCTTCTTTATGGGTCGCATTGCACTTTTTCAGAAGAAGTATTTCGATAGCAGTTAGAAATTCTCTGTTATCACTGAATCTCTTTTCCAAACTGATAATTAGCCGATCGATCACTGGGGATAATATTGCTCTTCGGTAGTATTCTTCAGGAGAATTGTGCGGATAATTGTCTCTTTTGGTTTGTTTTTTTGCCTGCCGCGGGACACTTATTGTGCTCTGAAATAGCTCCTGACAGACATCTTTCGCTTTTTTGAAGATATTTGAAAACTTCTTTTCACCTTCTTCTGTGCCTCTTAACTCCTGTAATGTTTTGATAATATATCGCAAAAGGCAACAGCAGAAGAAAGTTCATGTGCGGGGCTTTGAAGATATTGAGGCAAAGGAAGTGTGAAACCAAACACATATTCACAAACATAGAGTGATATAATAAACGATCCTTTTCCATTGCATCCAACATCGTAGTTGCAGTACTGTAAAAAGATTTATGAAGTTTTTCAATTTTTTCTGGGCTTTCAATAATCGATGGAAAAAGTTCCGTGAAAACATTAAGAGAAAACTGTCGGTCCACAAATCTTGTGTTGCACATTGCCACTAGCCTAGACTTTTTTGATTCAGGGCATATTCTCACTATGTTTTCTTTTAAAATACTGCTTGCTTGGGCATTATGTCTGAAAAATGGGTACATTCTTCAATAACACCCAAACAGTTGTAAATTAAAGACACATTAAGTGTTTCACTTAGTGCTAAGTTAAGTCGATGACTTGAGCAATGTACGTACATTGCTTTTTTTTGTACATCACGGATAAGAGTTTGGACACCAGCTTTGCATCCACTCATTGTGGATGCACCATCGTACCCTTGTCCAATCAATTTGTTCATATCAATTCCTAATTTATTACATGCTTCCAAAATTTTTTCTGCTACCATTTCAGATGTCATATCTGTTAAATTAAAGAAAGTTATAAAATCTTCTCTTAATGACGGATGTTCATCGTCTGTGATATATCTTAGGCATAAAGAGAATTGCTCTTTTCCTGATACATCAAGAGTTTCATCTCCTCTAATGGAAAAACATTCAGCGGCGTTCACCCTTTTAGCAATATCTTCTTGAATCAGTTTCCCGCATATAAGTATGATTTCATTCTGCACTTCAGGGCTAAAATATGTGGCATTTTTAGGAGCAGTCAGGGCATGTTTTTTTAAGTTCTCATCCACGTTTGCTCGATACCTAAGCAAAGAACGAAAATTCCCATCTTTTTTTGACGGCTTCTCAAGCAACAGCAAACCACTATCGTCATCTCCACGCAAAGGTAATTCATTTTCGCCACAAAATATGATTGTTTCAATTATTGGTTTTAAACCCATCTTCATTTCTACTTTTATAGCCATCTTATCTTCATTTGATCTTTTTTCCTTTGGGTATCTAAAAGATTGGCAATATCATCTAACTCTCTTGATGCAACTTTCTGAAAGTTGTCCACAGAGACAACAGAATCTCTATGATAGTCTGTCTTGCAGTGATCTTCGAATTTTTTTATGGCATATTTCCACTTTCTGTGAGGTTAACCAACGAGAGAGGCTTTACGTATCGAATAATCGCTTTTTCCTACACAGTCTTTCGGAAAAAGGACACAATATTTGCAATAAGATCCGTCTTTTAGCTTTGAATAAGAAAGCCACTCCCATCTTTGAAGCCAGGCATGCTAAAATTTCAAGTTCTTATCTTGAAATTTAGTGATAGGAAAAACAAATGTTTGCGCAGGAACGAAAAGCTTCTGTAATGTTTCCAACTTTCTTTCATCAGAAATTTTTGAAACCATTGATTGACACATATTATCTGCAGTGTGCCCTATGTCAATTTCCATTAAACTTTCTGCAAGTGAACTTCGCTGCTTAATAACACGTTAAAAAAAAATCTTAAATCCGGGAAGGGGGTGGTCCGGACCCACTGGACCACCCCCTTGGCTACGTCCTTGGATGTAACATAAATTGGATGAAGAGAGAAAAAGTGTTTTCTACATGCTACAGGGATTTGAAGTTACTTTAGTGTAGTCCTTACAAAAAACTTTTCACTCAGCTTTTTCACTCTTCGCGCACAAGTTCAATTATAAAGTCATTAATTTTTCAATCGACATTTTTTGTGAATAAAAGTAATTGAAAAGCATTACTAATATCTCTTTCATCAGAAAAACGACAAATTTAAGTACACTTTTAAATTTTTAACATGACCTTAGTTTTAGATGTAATATTTGCTCTCAAACTTCTTTCCCGGAAAATTTCCAAATGTTAATTTTAAAACAATGACTTTAGAAGATTTTTGGTGACTTTAAAGGACAGAGGGGCAGGAACTGGGGTAACAAAATCATCCCGGGCATATTTTTTTTTTAAATTGTAGATTTAAAAACGTAATTTTGGACGATTTTTGATATTGTTGAGAATATGTGAAATTCATGAGAATGGAACAATTCTTAAAAAATGTGTTTGTTCCATTTAATATGCACAGTACTGCATATAACATTTTTGAAAACAGGTTTGAGGTAAAAAATGTGCTGCAAAAGTTGTAGTAAAATTTTTTCCCCGGGGAGCTGAGCCGGTCTGAAATATTCCAGGAGGAGCTCAAGCTCCCCAGCTCCCCTAGTTCCTACGCCCCTGAACCTCGGTAACTCGACACCTCCTATGGACGACGAAAAAAACGTCGAGGTAAGCGGGTGTCAACTTTTCGCGGTTCCATATTTTCAACTATTTAAGTGCTTTCTGCATTGATGATTTATTAGTACTTATCATCAACGTTATAAAAAATAATTTCAATAACTGGTTTTTCCTTTCCTTCTTTATTTTATTTACTAGCTTAATACCCGGCGTTGCCCGGGTGCTTATTAATACAACATAGCATTCAGGGAAAAAAAGTTTGAAAGAGTTCTATTCATCTATATATATAAAGATGACGGTGTTCGTTTGTCTGTATGTTTGTAACCGCTGGCCAGAAGCCCCCGCAGCACCCACAGACCTGAAACTTGGCTCAAAAATTCGAACGTACCCCGCCCTCGTGCACCTCGAAGCCCAAATTTTTAATTTCGAATTAGTTATTTTTAAATTAATTAATTAGTCTCATTTTTGGTGTATCCGCCATAATTGAGGGGGGAAAACCTCGCCCCACCCCAAAACATTATATATCGTTGGAAAGGGTTTTTTTTTCTGAAAAAGAAAAGTTTTAGCACGTTTCTGTCCGTTAATTAGGACAGGAGATATTAATTAATCAAATTTAGTCAATTTTCAAGGCCTAACTCTACGCAGAACTGAAACACTAGAGCCATTTTCCTGATCAGCTGCTCTTTTGTCCCTGAAGTTACTTTGTGGTTTAAATTTGCGTATAGATTTAAGCCTTGAAAATTTATTCAATTTGATTAATTAATATCTCCTGTTACTTACTTAACTTTCTGTCTCTTATATTTATTTGGCGAATTGATTTAAACTTTAACATGACTTTAAGTGGAATTTAAAAGGTTGTGGAGCGCATTTGAACTAAAGGATATAATAATTTTTCTTCAGAGGAGGTTCCCGGCCAGTGAAATCTTGATTATTTGAGGGTCACTGTTAGATTGTAATCACTTCGAAAGAGATGGTACGAAAGACATTATATTTCTTTCCTTTTAATGTTCACATTAAAATCATGGAAGAATGGCTGTGGCTGATCTACCTGATACAATCGGTTCCCTATGTTAATAAATTTAGATTTGGCGACCAATTTTACATTGAAATTACGGTTAAATCGGTGAATTATCACGGGACGCGGGAGCGTCCCGCCCCGCCAAGAAAACCAAATACAAGCCGCCAAGAAATTTCCGTCGCCAATAAAAATGTAAAAGAGCGACTAGGACTGTTTACGCGAGTAACCAAACCGGGGTTTTCACCCCTCTGTATCTCAGCCCCATAAAGATCCTTAGAGTTCATTTTTGGTATACTCAATCTCCAGCGGCCCCTGACGGCACATACTAAAGCAAAACATCCAGGACCCTCAGGGGGAGGGGTGATATCTATATATATAAAGATGACGGTGTTCGTTTGTCTGTATGTTTGTAACCGCTGGCCAGAAGCCCCCGCAGCACCCACAGACCTGAAACTTGGCTCAAAAATTCGAACGTACCCCGCCCTCGTGCACCTCGAAGCCCAAATTTTTAATTTCGAATTAGTTATTTTTAAATTAATTAATTAGTCTCATTTTTGGTGTATCCGCCATAATTGAGGGGGGAAAACCTCGCCCCACCCCAAAACATTATATATCGTTGGAAAGGGTTTTTTTTTCTGAAAAAGAAAAGTTTTAGCACGTTTCTGTCCGTTAATTAGGACAGGAGATATTAATTAATCAAATTTAGTCAATTTTCAAGGCCTAACTCTACGCAGAACTGAAACACTAGAGCCATTTTCCTGATCAGCTGCTCTTTTGTCCCTGAAGTTACTTTGTGGTTTAAATTTGCGTATAGATTTAAGCCTTGAAAATTTATTCAATTTGATTAATTAATATCTCCTGTTACTTACTTAACTTTCTGTCTCTTATATTTATTTGGCGAATTGATTTAAACTTTAACATGACTTTAAGTGGAATTTAAAAGGTTGTGGAGCGCATTTGAACTAAAGGATATAATAATTTTTCTTCAGAGGAGGTTCCCGGCCAGTGAAATCTTGATTATTTGAGGGTCACTGTTAGATTGTAATCACTTCGAAAGAGATGGTACGAAAGACATTATATTTCTTTCCTTTTAATGTTCACATTAAAATCATGGAAGAATGGCTGTGGCTGATCTACCTGATACAATCGGTTCCCTATGTTAATAAATTTAGATTTGGCGACCAATTTTACATTGAAATTACGGTTAAATCGGTGAATTATCACGGGACGCGGGAGCGTCCCGCCCCGCCAAGAAAACCAAATACAAGCCGCCAAGAAATTTCCGTCGCCAATAAAAATGTAAAAGAGCGACTAGGACTGTTTACGCGAGTAACCAAACCGGGGTTTTCACCCCTCTGTATCTCAGCCCCATAAAGATCCTTAGAGTTCATTTTTGGTATACTCAATCTCCAGCGGCCCCTGACGGCACATACTAAAGCAAAACATCCAGGACCCTCAGGGGGAGGGGTGATATATGTTATAAAATCGCTATTTTTCGCACTTTTTAAAAATTGTTTGACAGGGGTCCAGACTAAACGGTAACTCGGATTGAGCTCTGCTTTTGCACCCACATTTATTTTGTCCCAAAGCTCGGCATAGGGGGTTTTTCGACCCCCCCACCCCCTCCCCCTCGCTTTTATTTTCCGTATCTTTTCTCCCCGGGGGTCTTTAGTGTTGATTTTTGGTATGAATATTCTCGATGAGACATTGAGGACATTTTCCCAAAATTTACCCCCCGGGGTCATCGCACCCCGGAGTTATTAATGCTTAAAATTGGTCCGATTTCTATCTACCAGCTCTGTTCAACATCTGAGCGTTTATGTTTTCATTGTTGGGCCACGAGGAAAGAAAACTCAATGATTTATAATTTTATCTGTTGCCAGTTTCTATTTGTTAACAAATAAAATATTTGTAATTGATTTTATTGCATAGGGCTTTTAACCTTCCGGAAAGCGCGCGACATACCGATACACGAGAGCGCGCGCTGGGTCAGAGTGACCCATATTACATTTTAAGAGCATTTTAACAATATTTAATGAATAATTCAGTAGTAAATCATGATTTTGACAAATATTAATCAAGGATCTCAAAAGTATATCCAAGTTCAAGGGGTCGACTTTGAATGCAGCTACAGTGGACCTGATCCATTTCTTTCAAATAGAAGTAGAGCAGCGAGTGTTTATCCTTGCGCCTGGGTCGAAAAGACCCAGCGCGAACGCTCGAATGTTAAATGGGATCTTCAATTTAGTTCATTTTAATATGAGATCGGCAGTAAGGGTTGGGGTTTTTTTTTTTAACTTTTAATTTAATCGTAGTATTGTTAGCAACTAGCTTTGTTTTGCGTCGGTTCGGGTGGTACATTGTGATTGATTTCAAATTTATCCCAGACTGAAGAAGATCCTTGAACTTTTGCACCAAATGCATGCCGCCAAGAAAACCACAGATGTCGGACCGCCAAGAAAAATGTTGAAGGGAAAAAAACACATGCAAAGTAAATTTTGAAGAGAAAAAAAAACAGGCAAAGAAATAATATTAATGCAAAAACATGTGATATCTCCCCAAAAACAACAGTGTTGTAAAAAAATCCCCCGCCAAGAAAACCTTAAATACTCAGCCTTAAAAAGTTATGATATCGAGTTTTCCCGCCAAGTTTGTGCCAAACTACAACTAACCTGTATGTATAGTTCTTTTAAATTGTTTTCAGTCCTGCCAGGCGGGAAGTTTTTACTCATTAAGCAACCACCTCACAAGACAAAGCTTCCCGCCTGGCAAAACTGAAAACAATTTAAAAGAACTATACATACAGGTTAGTTGTAGTTTGGCACAAACTTGGCGGGAAAACTCGATATCATAACTTTTTAAGGCTGAGTATTTAAGGTTTTCTTGGCGGGGGATTTTTTTACAACACTGTTGTTTTTGGGGAGATATTAAATTTCAAGGGCAATATTGCTGTGGTCATTGAGAGTTTTCGAAAATCTTGGCTCTACAGTTGTGTCAAAAGTTCCATTGAAACGTAAAAATTTCGCTAAAAATAAATAAGTTCGTCACACACACACGAAAAGAAGAAAAAAGTCTTTAAAACTAAAATAATCCTCGCATTGAACACTTCAAACTGAAATGGCATTAAAAGTGTCATCAATATATTTTAAAAGGTCGTGGTGCACATTTGAATTAAAGAATATAATAATTTTACTTAAGAGGGTGGAGTGAATTTAAATTTATTCAGTTGACTTTCTTTACATTTTTTGCACGGGCATCGCCGTGCGGGTACTGCTAGTATGGGTATAAAATAATTTGCATCAATCTGTCTCTTAGGTACAAACTTTGAAAAAAACTGAAATATTACAGAAAGTTAAGCGTTTACAGAAAAATAGTCTTATTAAAAGGTGAAAATTAAAGATAAATGTTGTCTGTGCTTTGCCGCGTCCACTGGCATGAAATATATGCACATGGAAGTGAAAAAATTGTATCAATTTCACCCGCCAAATTTAAAATATTAACTTTTCTCTATTAAGGGGTGTAGTACCCTTTCGGTGAAGAAAATGTGTCGAAATATTGGTAAACTTAAAAGTGACTTGTTTCAAGATCTATTAGTTTTAATTTCATGAAATTTTAACCAAATATGAATTCAACTCTATTGATATTTTCTATTCCAAAATGTAAGTTATGGGTGTTTTTGAAGTTTTTAAGCAATTATTTTAATAAAGTGAATTTTTTTGTTTGCCGATAAGTTAAAACATACTGCGTGCAGCATTACTCTTTTGTAAAACAAGATATCCACTTAATTTTTTTTCTATAGTAGAAAAATAATGTATGTTTTAAATGACGAAGAATTAGATTGGTTAAATACTCCTTACCCACAAAATAAAATTTTTAAATTCAAAATTCAAATTTTGATGCATTTTTAGAAACTTTTTATAGCTACAATTTGAAAAGTTTCAACACAAGAAAAATTTTGGTTCATTAAATAAAGCATAATTAGTACATGAACACTTGTATAAAGTTTCGTGCACTTGAGATTATCCGTTTCCGAGAAATGCTGCGCGCAACGAGTAAAAATGTAGTTTCGAGAAAATCAACTTCAAAAGTCGGTTTTAAACATCTATCATAATGGTAAACAAATGCGATTTGCAAAATTCGGTTTCTGATGTTTTCCTCATATCTTCCGTTCTACTGGGAATTTTATTACGGGGTTTGTCTTAAAATATTTCCATTATTTTCCAGTTCCAAAAGAAGTTAAATACCAAAAATCAATTTTTTGAACTCTTAAAGGGTACTAGACCCCTTAATTGTTCCCACCTACAAAGTAAAAATTATTATAACTCGGAAAGAAATCTATTTCTCGTTCTGAAGGCTTATCTCCATTACAGACGCAACTGTCGTCGCATTGCAAATTTGAAATTCAAATCCGTGGTTCGTTTTATAAAGTCCACATGAATTATGATTGTTTTTTACTTATTTCAATGCTAAAAGGAAATAGGTGAGCCATAAGTTGAAAAGTCATTACTTTAATCGTAATCATTGTTGGAAAATACTCATATTTAAAAATCTTAAATTTCATCAATTTGAATGCTAAAAGGCCTATCTTGATTACAATATAAATAGGCTAGATTCCTATAAAAGGGTCATTTTTTGACAAAAACTTTAAATTTGAGCTTTTTAGATTTTTTAAAATTTCAAGACCCCGCCTATGAGAATTCTAGGGCATCAAGGAACCTCTGTGTCAAGTTTGATGAAAATCTGACGCAAACTGTGTATTTGTATAGAGAATAAGTATATATACATACACTCATTTTTAACCGACTTCAACAAAGGAGGAGGTTATACAATTCGTCGGAGAATTTTTTTTTTTTTTTTTTGTATGTTATAAGATTACTCGAAGATGCCTGGACCGATTTCAAAAATTATTTTTTTGTTAGAAAGGTCTTTCTTTCCTATTGATCCCATCCTCTCGTGGTCCGGGTTCGATAACGAGAACCTGCAGAAATCTTTCGAAAAAGAAATTGGGATCACAGTAATCGTAATAATGACCATTTTGAACGCTAGGCTTCTCTGGATTGCATAATGAAATTCATTTCTATGGTCTTTTTGAAAATTTTAAACCGAGTATCTTTCTATGTCCTGCTTTTTTCTCCTGAACTCCAACGAACTGAAAGTCGTACCAAGTACTAATTCATTCGTAATATTTCAGGTTTTATTAGTCTTAATTTACATAAGGTTTGATACAGGAATTCGGAAGAAAGTGAGGAAAATCTCTAAATTTTTGCTCAAATTTAAAGCGATTTGTCCTAAATGATTAAATATGAAATCCATTGTTACAAAACGTGATTAATATGAAACAGTTATTATAATGATAATGAAAATTTTGAATGAAGGCTTAACTGAAGCAAACATGAAACTCATTAGCGGCACACGTACGTAATACGTCGTAAAATTTTATGAACCGCGAGAATCGAGTGTTGTTTTGAAATATGAATTAGTTGAAAAGCCGTTAATATTTAGCCTTTGATTAAACTAGTACACAAATAAATACCAGAG